>CAUYRT010035302.1:0-96361 GCA_963574885.1 Lepilemur ruficaudatus | reverse complement strand
AGACCCCAGCCCCTTAAAAATATTATTATTTTCATTATTGGAACCTGTTCAATAGCTCTAGTTAGGATCACTCTTTTTGTGTTAACTTATCTCTGCAAACAAAATTAATGTGATAGAAAATATCAATAAAGGGTTTTTTTTTGGCAGTTTCAAAGGTCAGTGAAACCTATTTATATAGTTTTTCCTTATGAATTTACCTCTCAATTTTTCTCCTCAGATTCCTGCTTCTAAATATTTTGTGCAAAAGTGCCCTTCTTGGCGTCAAGAGCATTTATTTCTTATGAAGTGGTGGTGGTATTTTGTTATTATAATAAAATAACAGTGGCAACAGCCATTTATCGAAGACTGCATCGAGTACCGAGAGCCATGCTTAGTGCTTTGGATGTGTCACATACAGTATCACATTTAACTCTTTCAGATACTGCGACATAAACATTTTTATAGCACCTGTGTTGCATTTGAGAAATCTGGGGCTCCGATAAGTTAATGTGAAGGCCAAGAACAAGCACACCTCCATGACTTACTCCAGTCCTAAATCCACTGTGTAGTAGTCTGTATAGCATTGTGATGCAAATTCACTTTGACATGATAAGCAGATAAAATTTAAATATTTAGATTAAACCATTGTTTAAAACCTACACTGAAGAAACTCATGGTCAACCCAGGGCAGTACCAGCACATCGTGGTTAGAGAAGGAGCCGTAGAGTTGTCCTGAAGGTGCATTTGCAGAACAAGCTCAGTGTATTTGCTTAGATTGTATTTTACAGATCAATACCATCAGAGTCCTTTCTAAAGATGCTTTATTCACACTTTAAATAAGAATGAGGAAGTATCAATTGTCTATATCAATGAATGTGTTTTTCTTGACTATTTTTAATTTGGGATACTTTTTGGAGGCTGATGGAGATTATAAAAACCTAAAACTCTCTTCCCCATTAAAAGTTCAGCATCTTGTTTTACGTGTTAAGTGATATTTTCATTATGTGATCTTCGACATTCTTACCTGGGCATGTCCAAATTTCTTTGCCTCTTTTTGCTTTGAAGGATGCCTATGCAAAAGGTTATGGCCAGCATGACCTGAATGCAGTTATTGCATCCAAATTATTTAGTGCTTATAAGAATAATGTTAATTATGAAAGCTGTCTTTTCTTATAGATACCCAAGAAGTTTGATATGCAAATCTGACCTTTGAGAATAATGTTGCACCGAGCCCAAGATAAGGTGCTATGAAATGATTCACAACAGATTATAGACAAATTCATTCCCTCAGTGGTTTCTGAAGAAGGCACATTGTTCCTTCTTCCCTTTTAGGACCTCATGTCTTCTAACCAAAGTTCCCATGATCAAAATAGGTCCCTTGTTTTTCCAATGTTGTTGAATAATATCAATACTGGATTTAGAGAAGGAAGCTCTAGATTTCGTTAACTGTGATACCCATTACCTGTGAGTCCTTTGAATCAATCATGTTGTTTCTCTAAATCTCACTCTGTATCTGTAATGATAATAAAACCACCCTATCTATATCAAAATGTTATATGAGGCATTATATATAACAATTTTTTGCTAAAAGACAATAATTAAATAAGATGGAAAATTCCGTATATCCATGTGCTTAACCTCCTAGAGCTACATACAGCAAGGCGTACAATTTGATTATGATAGTGTTCTTTCAAAAAGGAACTTGTTGGCCTAAGTTAGTTTGGTAGACTGGGAGCAGTGTGATATGTGCTGTGTGGGAGCGTTATCTGGTGCTTCTTACCCTCACCTACTTTAGGTTACTGTTGAATCCCATCCAGATCCCTCCCCTGTTAGAAGTCAACATTCAACCTTCCAGCAACTTAACACTACATATCTAAAAGAATTCCTAAACTTCAGGTTATATCTGGATTCTTACAGGGTAGTTTTTCTCTATTGTGCAAAATATACATTGTAGAATATTTATAATTTTAACAAGTTTTAAGTGTAAAGTTCTGTGGCATTAAGTGCTACCATCACCACCATCTATACACAGAACTTTTCGTCTTCTCCAACTAAGACGCTGTACCCATTAAACACTACACTCCCATTCCCCCTCCCCCTAGCCACTGGCGACAACTCAGGGTGAATATTTTATTTACAGTCATGCCTCAGTACATGCAGGGGATCAGTTCCAGGACCGCCCACCTATTACTCACTGGCATATTACTCAATCCGTGCGTACTGAAGTCCTGATGTCTGCACTGCAGAACCCTTCTGTAAGAAAAATCAACCCTCATTAAATGTGGGTTTTGCATCCCATGGATACTGTATTTTCCCTCTGCATTTGGTTGAAAAAGAAGGCACGGAAAAGTGGACCAATGCAGTTCAAACCCGTGATGTTCAAGGGTCAAGCGTACTAGCGTACTAGTTAAAATAGTGCAAATGGCTATAACAAATAAGCCCTAAAATATATGATGGCTCAAAGCTATTTCTGACTCTGTTGGGTATAAAAAGGATGTTCCTGATTGATAGGTAATAAAAAGAGTTTCATAACTCTTTTCCTAAATTTTTGCAAATTTTGATCCTTCCGTCATCAGCACATGGCTTCCAAGATCACCATGCTTGTCTACTGCAAGCCAACAGGTGAAGGAAGAGAACGTGGACATGTACTCATGTGTGCTTTTTCTAGGCCAGGCCTGGAATTGGCATACATCACATACACTCAAATTCATTGATTAGACTCAGCCACATGGTCTCAAAGGAAGGCTAGGAAGTACAGTCTAGCACATGAAGAAGAAGAAATTTGGGGTCTGAGGATGAGCCAGCCAATCTCTGCCATATCAGCCATATTAAGAGTGTACTTATGCCCAGGAATCACCGTTTATGTATGTAGGAATTTTTGTTTTTACTTTTCTTCTTGAAAACGTAATTTTCCCTGGTAGAAAAAAGGTTGCACTTTAAATATCTCCAAAAACAAAACAAGACTGAATGGCAAAATTAAAATGTACATATAATTTTGCTGAGAGGCAAGAGAAATTATCTAGAAATAGAAACCTTAGGAAACAATTCACAATCTCAGGAGTTCCTTCTTCACTTAGTTTAATCAAGTATATGGTAGGGGCCAATGAGGATATCTAGAATGTCTAGAAGGTCTAGAATCCTATATGTTCTTAAAGAATATTCTGATAGTTATCATTTCTTAAATGTCGGCATCCATATCTATAGTGTTTGTCTTCTCTTAATACGTACTGTAAATCCCATGATGATCAGCCTATTAATTCGTTTGTTTGCAACACTGATGAAGTTTGTAATTGATAAATGTATGGAACAAATGTACATGTGGCTTGAAGAGCAAGGCAAGCAAACGTGTTAGTTTCTCTTCACACAGGAAGGAATCTACTTCCTTTCACTAATTGCACTTAAAGAAACCTCAGGAGCTCAAGCTCCATACACAGAAACACTTAGCATCTGCGTTTTCTTTTCATACAATGAAAGAAAATACGTAAATGCATTTGTTGGCAATACTGACAAAGACCAATTTGTAGAATAATTGAAACCTTGATTTCTGTCATTAGCCGGATGTTTACAAAATGCATCTTCCTGTCTACATCCCAGATGTTTCTTCCTATTTTAATAGCTCTTTGTTTGTCATGAGTTTTGAATTCTAAATTGTAAAGTGTCAAGGAAAAAAGACATTAGTTTGCAAGTTTCATGGAGAATGATATAAGCTTAAACTGCCCAGAAACCTTGCAACATTTATTTGTAGGTCCTTTGAGTTAGTTTATTTCCCATAATAAGCCTCAGAGGTCTTGAATTGTGTCCCAGAATCGACATTAAATGAGTTAGCAACCTTTTGGTTTGCCTCACTACTCTGGCACATCAAGTAAAAGTTTTGGCTAAAAATATTCATTTTGGAATAATCTTTCTTTGCAACTTTGATTTCCTAGGGAACGAGCATTGAACACAACCCAGCCTGGGTCTCTTCAGCTCACTGTGGGAAACCTGAAGCCAGAAGCCATGTACACCTTCCGTGTTGTGGCGTACAATGAGTGGGGACCAGGAGAGAGTTCTCAGCCCATCAAGGTGGCTACTCAGCCTGAATGTGAGTATGGAAAGGGAAGGGCGGTATTTAGAAAGTTCTCATTTTCTTCTGCAATACCCTTGAATCCATTCAGAGAACTTTTTTGAGTTGACAAAATGGAAGAAAGATTTGTCTTAAAGCACTTACATATGTAACTCTTTTCAATTTTAAGGATTTTTAAAAGTAAGATAACTTTTTACCCAAATGGCCTCCTCACTTAGGCAACGTTTCCATAATGGCAAATGAACAGCGATAAATGCCTAATCCATCCATACAGTCTGCATATTCATTTCCTAAGAAAGTGAGTGACTCTGCTTAATAGTATTTCATCATCATCATCATCACGGGTTTCAGCCTCCTCCACTGATTTTTCAAATTTTCTGAGATTTTCTAAGACAAGTGTAACGTCAAAGGTAAAAGAACAATGGCATAGAACTTCTAAGCACAGGGACTTATTAAAAAACTTGAACATGCACTATATGTACTCAAGAAGCTACCAAAAGTAAACCAAGACTGGAGGAATGTAGGAGATAACCTCTATTGAACAATCTCACTGTCCTCTAACTTGGAACACAGTATCAAGCTACTAAATCATGAAGTAAAGCAACTGAATGTTCTTTGACCATGTTATAATTCAATGATTTCTTACTTTTATAAAGGAACTCCAAAATTATATATTTGAAAAAATGTTTCAGGACTTATAAAATTTTGGTTTCCTTGTGAATTTCTAATTTTTTTATTTTTAAAGATTATCTACTAATGAGTCATTTGCCACTTTATTTTGTTTAAAATTTTAAAAATTATAATCTAAAATCTGAATGCAATGAATGGCTACTTGTAACAAACTGCCTTATTTTAGACACCTAATTACATCTACTTCCTTTTTCTTAAGTTTCTAATGCTATTTTGTTTGCATTCTTCTTTGATTTATGTAAAACTATCTTTAACTTCAAAATCACCTCACATACCTTTGGAGGAAAGTGAAGAAAAAATCAGAAATAATTTAATCCGTAAATGTGAGATAATGGTCTTTATAGGAGGTCACCTCTTGGTTTATTTAAATCAGCATGTTGAAGAAGAGAGAACAGGAGATACATTCTGGATGCTGGTTTGTGTTCTAGTCTTGACAAAATCTTCATTCTTTCTTTTTCTTGGCCAAGGCTACAGAGACAAGATGACAACAAATGCAAATAAAGCGTTGTTATTGGGGAGAGGGAAGAAGGCTAAGCCATACAAGCAGGGCAAACAAATGTTTGCCTCAAAGACATAAAACCTCACATGACAACTTCAAAAGCATAGTAATGTTCAGGTTTCAGATAATTATTAGGAAATGCAAGGCAGGACCAGCTAAATAATTTGCAGGACCCAGTGCAAAATGAAAATGCAGGGGCACCTTGTTAAAAATTATTAAGAATTACAGGACAGCTATAAGTGGAACATCCAGTCACTCCCCATGTAGGGTCCTTCTAAGTATGAGGCCTTGTGCAACATCACCAGTTATATGCCCATGAAGCTGATTGTGCTCCCAGGTTTCTATCCTTGAGAATGTTTTGTTGCTGTATAGATTTAAATCACTAGATAATGCCAATTTTCACTCCACAGTGGCTATATTAACATTTGAGCCATGAGTTTCTTCATTGACTTATTCTTCAAAGGTCATATATAATCAATAACTTTTATGAATATTTGGTATTTTAATTCAATAATGTTTGGTCAAAAATATATATTTTAATGGTATATGCCATTTTATATACAGACCAACAGTTTAAAAATTTTTGAAAAAAATCTGTAAAGAAAATTCTTATTCTGTTTTCTAACATAGGAGCTTAAACTTTAAAAGTGTGTTGACTTTCAAAAGGTTAAATTTCCATGAATTATCTGAATTCTTCTCTACCTAATTCTAAAATTATCCTACAATTGTTTTAATGTACATCAGAGGGCTGTTTGGCCATGATCATACTGCATTTCAGATAAAAAATCCTGGTTATTCAGCCTTGTTTTCTAAGAATGACCAACATTTCTTTTTCTGTGATCAATATTGTTGTTTCTAAGCATCCAACTTTAAAAAAAAAAAGCCATTTCCAACTTCTTAAAGTTTACTTTAAAAAAAATGCCAACATTTTCAAGCCAGGGGTAATAAAATATTTTCCTTAGTGACATTAGCAACAATCAATGCATCACTTCATAAAAAAAAAAAAAAAACTTACTCATGGTATAACTTGATCTCCCATTTTTATTATAATTAATTTTAAAAATCAGAGCTAGTGATTATTTGTATCACGTGTATGGCCATAACTTGTAAAATAGAAACAATGACATAATTCAGTTTGGGGGTATGTTCAGTGAACAGTTGCTGTGTTCCTAACACTGTTCCAGGCTATCTGAGGCATGTTAGAAAAGTGTATGTTTGTAACGAAGTAGCACTACTTGTGATTCCAGGAGCTTTTGGGATCATAAGCTGTTTTCCCACAAATATTCTAAATATGTAACAATAACAAACCGCCTCAAGTAAAGGAACTTGTAAGAAGTTGTTAAATGGAATATAAACAATCTAAGTCTGAGATTTTTCTCCTGGGCCCATTACCTGTGATGGCTGTGGCATATTACCTAGTAATTTTTTACACCAAAATCATATTGCATCCATCTCCTCAAATTAGCTCTGTATTACAAAGACAACCAGCCACATCTGTGCTTTATATATTAAGCATTGCTCTTCATTCAGAAAGCAGTGTGAAAAATTTGTGCAGAGCACCTCATGGGACACTGGTCTCTATAAGCATTTACTTTGCTTAACAATTAGCATAAATATTGTTAAGGTACAAAACAACAACTAAAAGCCTAATTGAATAAGGACATGTTGTTTTTGGTATTGCAGTCACATATAAATTCTTTTTTCTAGAAAATGAAACTGAAGAACCTTTCTGCTTTAGAAACATGACGTAACCTTGCCTTTTCTTTTTTTCTTTAAGGATGGCAATAACAGCCTTAGAATGCTAACCATATTTCTGCCTTTACGATGGCATTGTTTTATCAAATTATCTCTGTTCTTACCAATGTATGGAGTAAGGATTGTTTCCTTTGCAGGTCATTGCTTGTTAGCACTGTGACTTGATTCTGTTTCGTTGAGGACTGTCACTGCATGATTCATCCGTTACTGAGAACATATGTAGACAGGAACAGTACAGCCTACATAAACAAGACATTCAGAATATCCTCTACAGGTGCAAAACAGCCAACTCCTTTAATTTATTTTTATTAAGAGCATTGTGTAGCTCATTTTCTGTCTTTACTACAGACTTTAGGGTAAATACATTATATTATCATGACTAATAGGTACTGCTTATGTATTTTATCTTCTGTTGTTAACATAAAGTGCCACGTTGAAGATTTAAAACTATTTCTAGAATAAGGAACACTTCATCTTCTCTGAGCCTGCTCAGTAATACACAATTGGCTACAAAGACAGAACATGCTAGAGATCCCTTGCTCCCCCCTTCCCTTTCCCCACTCCTTCTTCTAAGCCCATGATTCTTTTTAGAGTAAGTGCAAGGGCCGACTTTATTATTTGGCTAGACTATCAGAATTTAGAGGCAAGAGGACGGAAAAAAAAAGTGTTTCCATCAATATTTTTCTCTCTGACAAAATGATCTTATCTATTGAAAATGAGTCTCGCCTGGGTATGCATTTGGTTGCTTCTTTTATCACCGTTTTTCCAAATGTGATGTAGTAATTGTACACTAAAATTACATAGCTTTTATACAAATTGAATTTCAAGTTTTTCATATTATTTGAAAATATCAACTCTATTATGAAAACCATATTCTCAAAGAATAAAAACTGATGGAAAATATGTCTGAAATATAAATCAGCCAGCAACTGTTTCTAAAAGTGCATACATTTTGTAGTAATCACGTAAAGAGATCGACTGCCCAAGATCCAGTTTATGAAATAATCACCAGGAATAGAAAAGCTTGATTTATATGAAGGTTTGTGTCCCCTGATTGTATCTTCCTTTTGCTAAACCCTTGCTCTTTCTCCCCTGCCTTTATGGTATATAATTTCTCCGCTGTATTATCGACCAGGATTTAAGTCCCTGCCTGCTTAAGACTTGTCTAATCTTTTCATACCACATGTGGTGAATTTTTGAATTATTATTTGCAGTCCTTTAAGATGCTGTTAAGGCAGTTTAATCACAAAGGATGTTAAAATGGACCACATACTGGCTTGAGGGCTTGCGTTAGAATGGGAAGCCTATTTGCAAGACCACAACTCAATTATCTACAAAAACTCTTTTACGTTTAAGAGTTGTAAGTAATATTCTTAGTCTATTGTATTCTTTACACTAAAAAGATGAGTAAAAGCAAACCCCCACCAAGTTGGGTGGCTTCAGAATATATTATCTAAAGGAATAGCTGTATTCGCTTTTTTCTTCTTTCCCTAATTTTGTTTTAATTCTAAAAGGGCTCTACTTGTATGGAGAGGTTGTTATGGAGAGAACAGAGAGGTTCCAATCATGTCTTTGAATGTTACTACCTGTATCCCAGAACAAATTTCTTAATTATTGAGACCTCAGTTTTCTAAACTATAAACTGGGAATATTATTTACTCCTTTTCTTCTTAGTTCGCAAAAATGAAATGTGATAGCATATGGAAAGTCCCTGGTTCTTGCCTGGCATCTAGTAGTCATTGAATAGAAAATAGTTCTTCAACCCCAACAGGATCAAATGAGAACATAATTCCACCTGCCCTGTACTTATAAACCAAGTGGGATACTCACCAGGGTAATCACATGAATAAGGCTAACATAATACCTTATTTACAGTTTGGACCAGGCTTGATTGCTGTACAATCAGTGCATTTATATACTTTGTTATTTTATCCCTAATTAGCTCCTCCTTACAATTTGGCAGACTATTACAGATTGGCTTATTCTCTGATTTTGCCTAATGTACATCTTTGTATCCCTAACTAAATTTTGAAGTCTTTTGATCAGAGGACACCATGTTACCCCGTAAAATGTGTCACTTTATAAATAAGCATTGTCATTTTATAAATACAATTGTATGTTGCTTAATGATGGGAATATGTTCTCAGAAACACACATTAGCTGATTTCAATGCTTTGTGAACATCCTAGAGTGCAATAACATAAATCTAGGTGGTATAGCCTGCTACACACTTAGGCTATACGGTGTAGCCTGTTGCTCCCAGGCTACAGACCTGTCCAGATGTTGCTTTACTGAATACTGTAGGCAGTTGTAACACAATGGTAAGTATTTGTGTATCTAAACATATCTAAACATAGAGAAAGTAATGCGTTGTGCTAGCTAGGATGTTACGATGGCAAGACGGCAAGATATCACTAGGCGATAGGAATTTTTCAGCTTCATTGTGATCTTATGGCATGACCTTGGTATATGCGGCCTGTTGTTGACCGAAAAATTGGCAAGCAGCACTTGACTGTGGTTGGTTGGTTAAAAGCTCTTGGTAGCATCTAGTTTGTTCTTAATATGTGGCAGAGATATTAGATATCACTTATATTTATTTTAAGATGGTTCTATAAATTAAGCAAACCAAGTTGATCACAGTTCTGTCCAGCTAATTTCTTTTATCAGTTGAGCTGTTGGACAATTTTTAACAGCACTGCATGGTGATTTGAGTGAATATTTTGGTTGACTATGATGGCAAAGGCGACCATGGGCTAATCAACAACAATCCAGTTGTCTAGTCACATACATGGCTAGAAGTTAATAGTAGAAAGAAATAAAGATAAGCACTGACATTCATCTTTTTTTTAGTGACATACAGACACTGATATTATTTAAAATATATCTGAATGGAAACTATATTTTCAGGTATTCCAAGTAGAAGATGGAAAACATTAAAGTCTTATGGTTTGACATACTCAGCAACAGAAGGCTTGAGAAATTTGCATGGATTTAATGGTCAATTAGATTAGGTATTATGTCTTTTATAATAACATATATTAGTGGAAGAATTAGAGGTAGGCTTAGGAGGATGGGTTGTTTAATCACCACTAGAAGAGTTCAAAGCAAATGTGATTCACTGTGGTCTATCTTCATTCATTCAAAAATAATTATTTTGTGCTAAGTTCTAGGCCTACATTATCCCAGTAGTACAGTGACCACTAGCCACAATTTTTTATTTATTTTTAAATAATATCAAAATAAAATAAAGTCTAAAATTCAGTTTCTCAATCACGCTAGCCATATTCTAACCGTTAAAATTTAAATGAAATTTAAAACCAAAAATTCAACTCCTCAGTCTTGTTAGCCATATTTCAAGAGTCACATATGACTACTGGCTACTGTTTTGGGCAGCACAGAGAACATTTTCATTATTGCAGAAGGTTCTGAGGAACAGTATCAGTCTAAACACCATGCTAGTAAATAGGGATACAAGTCAGATTTTGTCCTATGTCTTAAGGAACTAGTAGTCTGGTGGAAACTTCTTAAATCAGAATTCACTAGAAATAGCAGATTTCATCCCCTCGAGTGTTTAAAAAGTTAATTATGTGTTGAATTAATAGAAATGATTTATTTTTTAAAAAAGACCAGAGAATTTAGACCTAAACATGTTCTCTGTTTAGTTACTTAAATCACTTAAATATTTTCACACATTAAAAAATGTAAATATCTTTCAAAGGTCCATTGTAGGTAAAGGACAATGCTCACTAGTTGCTTGGGCTAAACAGTGGTATAATATAAGTGTAGTTTCCCTACAAAGCTTCTACTGGCTCTCTGTTATTCTCTTTTTTATTTTGAGCACACAATATAATTCAAGATTCCTCAGTTGGTACGACCAAACATCTAGAAAAGCTATCTGCTTCATGAGAAATTATATAGGAAAAAAGCTAATTTCTCACCAACATTAGGGGGCATGAGGAATGGGGGACATGAAAGTGTCATAATATTAATAATTAGAGGTTTTCAAGCAGCATAGACATCTAGTAATGGGAGAAAGAATTTCCCTAAGTAGATCTGATTTGAGTTTAATTGCCTAGTTTGGTAAAGTACTCTACTAAAAGTGAAAGCAGGTTGCTTGCTAAACTGAATTAGAGCAAAAGCCAGCTTGAACATCTTCAAGGATATTGTCATCATGCTGGGGTAGCTGAATAACACTCTACTCCAGAGATAAAACAGCTGAACGGAGCTGTTTTACCAACTCCTTTGATGGAAAGCTGATGAACACGACTGGTAAAGGGTAAAGACAGAAAGGAACATGACATTTTTTATCACATATGTATTTATGAACTCTCTCAAAAACTTTTTATCTATGCAGTTCATAAGTATTTATTGAGCACCTACTCTCTGTCTAGACGTCTGTAAGGTGCTAGAGATAATAAATAAAATAAGAAGGACAGGATAGTAACTGTCTTACTTCATTTTGACTGCTTTAATAAAACACTTGAGACTGGATAGTTTATTAAGAGCAGAAATTTATTTTTCATGGTTCTGGAGGCTGGGAAGTACAAGATGAAGGTGCCAGCTGGTTTGCTGAGGGCTGATTTCCTGTTTCCATGATGAGGCCTTGTTGCTGCGTCTTCCAGAGAATACAAACTCTGTGTCCCCACATGGTGGAAGGGATGGAAGGACAACATCCGGGGAGCTGTTCCCTCTAGCCCCTTTATAATCACTAATCCCTTCATGAAGGAGTAGATTCCATGTCCTAATCACCTTCTGAAAGGCCTGCCTCTTAATATTGTTGCATTGGAGATTAGGTTTTAAGATGAATTTTGGAGGGGACACAAACATTTAAAGAAATTAGGGATAAAATTTTTGATGAAAATACATCCATAAGATAAAGTGTTCTAAATAATACTATGGGGTCAATTTTCTCTCCTCTTAACCTAAAGTTACTTTTACAAAGTATTAGTGTATAGTTAATGTATAATCTAATGCATATATAATTTAGTGCACAAAACATGTTGTCTTTTAGTATGAAATATTTTAGTGTATTTTAGAAAGTATCATATTAAGAAATACGCAGTTGACTAGACTGATACAATATCCAACCAAAATTAAGTAAAACTCACTTTTAAATTATTATACTATTTTATGGATTCTTTTAAATAATTCTTTTATTCTGCTTGCTGTAATATAAAGTAGATCTTATGTGTTACATAAAAAGTCAATAATGTGACTTTATTGTTCTCTGGCTACAATGTTTTCCTGCCTTATATTGTTTTAGTAAAGGTATTATTTCTGTTTTGGAGGAAGGTATCTGGTGAGGGCAGAAGGGAAGCACAACTGTTCCCTATTCTATGAAAACTATTTCCTGTTTTAGTTCAATCTTTCTCCTTTGGGGGGCCCAAGATCACATGTAATAAGGAATAGGGTTGGGACAGTATCTCTGATCACAGAATATTTTACACGTAAGGGGAATTATCATGGGTTGAAATTGAAGGGTTTTAAGGTTATAACAAATAATTACTGCTTTGGCTTATAGCTATTGAAATCAAAGCTAAGATGCTGTCATCAGTTTCTAGAAGGAAATGCATGAGTTTTTATCAACTGAAAGTCAAGCAGTAGAACTCTAAACCCCTGGTCAATGGCAGTAACTTGTACATAGTTGCCTTATTTAAATCTGTAGCTGGTGTTCCAAATAGAAGTGGAGTGAAAGAGGTTTAAGAACAATGATTCAGAATTCAGACTGGGTTTGAATTGTGGCTTTTTCATTTACTAGCTTGCTGGGTAAGTTAGCTTTTCTAAGCCACGGTTTTCTCATATATGCAATGGAGATACTATCTATCACACAGGGGGGTTGTGAAGATTAAAAGAAAATCTTTAAAATGGGAATGCAACAGTACATCTTCAAATGATTATTCTGAGGAATAAATGAGATATTTAGCCTGCTTTCCAGCACATTGTCAGCCCTCAATAAATGCTAGCTATTGTTATAGTCATCAATTACTCCATACTTGATTCTAATTACTCCTCATATAGTCATGTTCCTTAGCACTGCACATAATTTGCTCATTTCCATGTCTGTGCTTTTTTGCATGTGTGTGAAATGCTACCCTTCTCCTTTAGGCTATTTCATAAATCTCTTCTATTTCTCCTTTAAAATTTTTATTAAACATTTCTAAGGAAAAAAAAAGCATATCCTGGCTAATTAATACCACGGATCAAACTTTTAGCCTGCACAAGCTCATTTTTCACTCTCCAAACTGGTTTGAACCTCATCATGTCATTCATCCGTCCAACAAATATTCACTGTGTGCCCCCAACGGGCTACACTCTATTTCTTGGTATTGGGAATTCAGCGGCAACAAAGACAGACAAAGTACATAGCCTCATAAAGTTTATAACCTAGTGATGAAGAAAGACAATAAACAAATAAAAATAAAACAAACATAAGACCAAAATGGCTTAAGGAGATATAGAACAAGGATCGGAAAGTCAGGAAAAGCCATTCTGAAGAAGGGGTATTTAAGGGGACCCCTGGATGAAAATGGAGGGGTGTTGGCAAAATCTAGCGGGGTCAGAAGCCATTCAGGCAGAGCAAGTAGCAAGTGCCAAGACCCCAGAGAGGCAGAGCAAAGGACTGCTCTTTTGGGCAGGGCAGAGAAGGGCAAGTGAGAGTGGGAGAGGTGAAGTCAAGAGCTAGCAGGGCCTAGGCGTGAAGACCTTGGAAGCCACCGTAAGGAATCTGGATCTCATTCTCAGGAGAGCGTGACATGATCTGATTGTCATTTTAAAAACCGAATCAAAGAGACTAGAGAGGAGACTAATGCAATAGTTTAGTTATAGATAGCTTCGGTTTCCATGGTAATTTTGGAAGAGTTGAGAACTGGAAGAATCCAGGATGTCTTTGAAAGTTAGAGACAAGACTTGATGCTGAGGGTGGGATGGGAGAAAAGATAAGAGTCAAGTTTCCTTTTTTTTTGCTTTGTTTTTTGTTTTTTTGACACGTGAGGATTGACTGTTAAATGTGTGAAGTTTTTATTTACTTAATTAGACTGGGAGATAAAAGAAAGTGCTCAATACTTCTTTGAATATAAAAATAAAAGACAATGTCACAAATGACCAGGCCAGTGGCCAATGCCATGTAGTATTTAGCTTCTAATAGTGGCAAAAATTAACAGTTGCTGGAAAAATATCAGTGTATTCTCCATGTCATAAACTGTAAAACCATCCGTGCCCTGCTTGTCACTGATGAATGTGCTGCAGCGATATACACAGAGGCATGCACAGAAGACGCTCAGATATTTGTCAGTCCTAGAGAAGCCTCCTTCATAGAAACTCTCCTTTCAGGCCAGTGAAGTGTAATTTGATGAGAACTGACTAAAATGAGGGCTCAGATCTGCAGCCCAGTCTTCTAGCTGCCAAGATTTTCCGAGAAACCCATCCAAAAGGGGCAAGTCAGTGCCAAAATAAATAGCCCAGAACCAGCTTATTTTCTGATGCATACTTTGCCTATGTTCATTAAACAGGAGATTGCATTCTAATGGGATGCCAATTCAGGGATGATCTAAAAGTTGAATCTCCTTATTGCTCTGTGACTGCATCAGAATTGTACCAGCAGAAGCCTGGTTTAGGTCCCAGCAAAGGCCCCAGAATTAGAGAGGTTTCACTCTAATATCCCTTTATCCTTTTTCTTATCTTGGGGAGTCTTAGGTACTCCATTAACTCAGAGTACCCAGAATTTAAAACATTTGCCCAGTGGTCTAATATGTAATATTAAATTCATAAAGTACTTTAAGATAGTAGATTCTGACCATTGGAATTTACAGTCAATAAATTTGCAGACCAAAATCAAGCAGGTGGGAGGGGAGGGGTTGGGAAATTCGTACCTAATGGGTACAATGCACACTATCAGGATGATGAGCACACCTACAACATTGACTCAAACTGTGCAAAAGTAATTTATGTGGCCAAAATGTTTGTACCCCTGTAATATTCTGAAATTTTAAAAAAATAAAAAATATAATCATAGAGAAACTCTTCCAAGTAAAATATTAAGCATGCCTATAATAAAAAGAAAAAAAATAAAATAACTTGGAGACCAGAGAGTCTAAGGCCAGACACAAGATCACTAGATCTGTGTGATCACTAGGTCTGTGTCTTGATTTCTATTTCAGGGCTCCTTATGTTAAACAATAAGCTTGCAATAATTGCAGTTTTTCTTCCTGGATGGAAACAGCACTAAACAAGTAAGCAAAATTTCTGAGTTGTAGACTGAGATTTTTTTTTTACGTTTTGCTGTGTATGTTTAAGGAAGTCACTTACCCTTTCTGGTTCTCAATTTATTCTTAAACAGTAGAATGCCTGCATTAGGGGTTAATGTGAGGGCAACTAGAGGAGCCTCTTCAAGGAACACTGCTAATCGGTCTTACAAAGTTTATTTCCATTCGATTTATTTTTCAAGTGTCTTATTTTGAAATAAGGAACTGAACTAGTTAGCCCATTTGGGTGTTATATTAGTTACCTAGGACTTCCCTAAAAAGTATGACAAACTAGGTGGCTTAAAACAACAGATGTTTATTTTCTCACTGTTCTGGAGCTTAGAAATCTGAAATCAAGGTGTCAGCAGATTCTTGCTCCCTCTGAAGACTCTAGAGAAAAACCCTTCCTTGCCTCTTTGTGGCTTCTGGTGGCTTCTGATAATCTTTGGCATTCCTTGGCTGGTAGCTGCATCATTGCAATCTGGGCCTCCATCTTCACATGACCTTCTCACCTCTGTGTCTGTGTCTCTGTGAGTCTTCTTCTCTTGTAAGGACACCTGTCATTTTGTATTTAGGATCCACCTTAATCCAGTATGACCTCAGCTTAATTACATCTGCAAAGACCCTATTTCCAAATAAATTCTCATTCTGAGGTCTGAGGCTCTGAGTGCACATGAACTTTGGGAGTGCTGTTCAACCTGGAACACGACCCTGTGAATCACACAGTTAGTAACATTCCGTGTAACCTGGCTGAGGACTGAGCAAACTACGAAGACAGGTATGTATATCCCTGTGTCTTATGCCTAGCTAAGAGGAAGTCAGGGAGGTGGCCACTATATTAAACTGAATTTTGGAGTAGTCAAATATGGTGGTTAAATTTATCCCTTCTCAAAGAACTGTTTCTGAAAGTTATCTAAGTAACGTTCATATTTAACCGTTTTCTTTGTTTTAGTCTATATTCACTCGACATCACAGTCAATAGCTTTTGAAAACGAGTCAAAGTCATTTCTTTTCTGTCGATCTGACACTTTATGCCACCACTGGAAGTAACAGCAAAGGAGGTGACACTGAGGAAAGAAAGGGGTCTTTTGATCAGAGCAACACGCGGGATTCCTGTGTTCACTTTTACCTACAGTCGTTCTCCGACTTCCGTGAGATGATTTACTGCTGAAGTCTATTTGTTTTCCTGCTGCTATCTCTGAACCAGCCCAAATCTTCCATGTGGTTAATAAACTTCTTATCTTTTGAATACTGAAAATAAAATAAACTTAATCCTCAGGGTGGTTCAGTCAGCAGACCGGGAGCCTTTTAGATGCTTCTTAGAGATACAGGACAGCTAGGTTTTCTGCCCCGTGTGATTACCAATCTTTCTCTCGCATGCGTGTATGGGTAAGGGTGTTAAAGGTGCTCCCCAGTGATAAATGCCAGCAGAATCGCAAAGTGAATATTAATTTCAGTATTGTCAAGGTCAGACGTGTACCCGGGTTCATTGTTACTGGAATTTTTATTGTTGCCACTGTTAGGCGAGATAGTTTATCCTAAGCTCTATTTTCAAGTGTCAGGAGAGAAAGTGAGCAAAATTCCTAAACGTGTACATACGTTGCTCAGAAAAAAAGTGCCTTAGCACAGTCCAATCTGTTAATTGGGACAATTATTTTGAGTGCCTTAAAAAAAGATCAAGGTGTGAGTTTAGAGCACATGGGAAAGAGAGGGAGAAAACTGCAGAGGAAACAAAGAAGAAAAAAAGAGTTTGTGATGAGGCCATTCAGAGAAGTAGGGTGTGAAATTATCTAGCTGGGAGCCCAAGAAATCAAGAAAAGGAAAGACGGAGAAAAATTTTACGTTATGACTGTCCATATGGGGATAAATAACCAGCTGGACATCTCAGAATCTAGTGACGTACCTCAAACCCAATGTGGCACCAAAACTGTGATATTCACTCACCCACGCACCTACACCCACACACCTGCCCGGTTTAGCCTGTTCCAGCCTTGGCTAGCTCTGTGAACAACACCAGAATCACCTGGCTCTGCAGGTCAGTATTGCAGTAGTCATTCCTGATGCTTCCATCATCTTCAGTCCCATACCTGCTGATTTTACTGCCCATGTAGCTCTTAAATCCCTCCCCTCTCTTCATCTTCCGTGGCCATTATGTCAGTTCAAGCTATTCACCACCTTTCTCTTCTGGGCTATGGAATATTCTACCAACTCAACACCCACATATTCCCCCTTCAACGTGCTCTTCATGCCTCAGTCAGAGCACAGAATGTTTAACTCCGTCAATTCCTTTCTGATTCTTACAGTAGAATAAAAGATCAAGGTTGGACATGGTGGCTCACGTCTGCAATCCTAGCACTCTGGGAGGCCAAGGTGGGCAGATCACTCAAGGTCAGGAGTTCAAAACCAGCCTGAGCAAGAGTGAGACCCTGTCTCTAGTAAAAATAGAAAGAAATTAATTGGCCAACTAAAAATATATAGAAAAAATTACCTGGGCATGGTAGCACATGCCTGTAGTCCCAGCTACTCAGGAGGCTGAGGCAGGAGGGTCACCTGAGCCTAGGAGTTTGAGGTTGCTGTGAGCTAGGCTGACGCCACAACACTCTAGCCTGGGCAACAGAGTGAGACTCTGTCTCAAAAAAAAAAAAAAAAAAAAAAAAATAGAAACGTTAGCTGGGTGTGGTGGCGTACACCTGTAGTCTTATCTAGTTGGGGTTGGGGGCTGCAGCGGGAGGATGGCTTGAGCCCAGGAGTCTGAGGTTGTAGTGAGCGATGATGATGCCACTGCACTCTAGCCCAGGCAACAGAGAGAGACCCTGTCTCAAACAATAAATAAATAAAAATTTTAAAAAAATGAAAATGTACCAAGGCTTCTAAGGCGCAACATGGTCTGGCCCCGACTTCCCTCTCCCCTCAGTTGTACTTCTCTCTTCCTGGCACCTTGGAGTCCAGCCACTTTAGACTGTGAGTTCTATGGAAGTTTTTATTTGTTTTCCCGTCAGTTCTCACAGTGCCTGGCATACTGTGAAATTAGTTAATATTCATTGAGCATTTCCTTTGTGCCAGAAAACATTCATAAATTATTTACTATTAACTATATGGTAAGGACTGCTACAAACCCCATTTTGAAAAATAAGGAAATTTAAACTCAAAGACATTAAGTAACTTGATCCCAGTGACAGAGCCTGAGTTAGGATTTTGGATTTGAACCCAGGGTCTCTGACTCTGGAGGTTACACACTTTACTGCTGATTTCGGCTACCAAAGATTTATTAGATGGTATCTGCTGCCAGTTCCTGCGTCAGACTATTCCAGAACTCTGCCTTCTGTGAAGCCTATGTGTTAGGAGAATAGAGTTCTAAATTTCTTCCTTAATTTATAGTCCATCCCAAAAGAGCCAGTTTACTCTAGGCAGTTCCTTATCTTTTAAAGCCTGGGAATAGATAAACAATAAATTTCTTCCCCAAAGAGATGGTATCTTTTAAGGTTGGATCTTTTTGTTGCTACGTAGAAAAATCTGTTCACTTGACTGTCTGGAAAAGATTGCTGCATCCTTCTCCTCTAATAAATGGCAACAGGGCTCTTTTATAAAAGCAATCTATACATGTCATTTATGGCTCTATTAAAACTACAAACATCAGATATTGATTCTTCCCATACTGACCGTAATGCAAGCCAACTTTGAGAAAGGTTGCTGGGATTTAGTTACATTATCACCATGGGAAACACTCTTGAGTTGTGCATAAGCTGAAGACACCTGCTTCTCTGATGCATATCTATTTATAGAGAACTGATATTTCTGTGTGCAGAAATACAATCTTGAAGTATATACAAGTCTCAAATCAATGGGAAGCAAGTGAGATGCCCTTCCTGGGGATTTCTGCTTAGGAGTCTTCTAAAGAATTCAACATCAATTTACAGTCTGCATATTATGGAAATATAACAACACAAGTAATTCTTGTTGATTATTCATGAGGAGGTTGAAAGGCTCAACGTATATTGGTGATGACATACGAGGAAAATATCAGCTCTTTCATTTGGCATCCTCCTGGTTGGGACTCATGCTATATCCTTCTAGGCATCTGTGGAATGCTTGTTTTCAACTCCCCTACACAAACTTCATCTCCTCATGTTCTTGTAATAATACTGAGAATTAAGAAGACCACATACTCCTTTATCCAATTGTCCAATGAGTTAACCAAAATTTGGAAGAGTTTAAGGGACTTGATTTCGGGTAACAATAATATTAACTACTATATTCCTTTGAATGCTGTTTTTCCATATAATCTCCTATAATCCTTATTATAGTTTGTGATATAGAAATTATGAACCCCTGAGAAAATAATGCTCAGAGGATTTAAGTAACTTGGCCCAAGGTCCACTTTTTTTTTTTTTTTTTTGACCCAGGATTCAAAACTAAGATATTTCATTCCCACTTGGAGCATTTTTTTTTTTTTTAACCACTAGTTATCTTAGAAAGAATTTCTGCCTTTCTACTATTGCTATTTGATTTTCTCAAACGTTCTTGACAACTTCTTGGAAAATTCATTTGAAAATTAGAATTTTCTTTTGTGAATACTTATTCCCAAAGTGAGTTTTTAAAGATAAGCATCTTGAGAAAAATGGACCAATTTTTAAACTTGCTTGGAGTTTCATAAGAGACACCACATTTTTTCCAAAGATTTTTAGAACATTATTTGATTTGTTGGTGCTGGTTAATAAAATAGAGAAGCAATTTAATAATAACCCCATGCTTGGGAAAAAAGTGGTTTGTTTCCTCAATATGAGACAAAATGGTGCCATCATAATTTAGTTCACCTTGGAATTATTCTCATTATGTGTAATTGAAGATCTCATCTTCCGAAGGCTTTCCCAATCTATGTGGTAGTTTTTGTCTACATTTACCAACTTGTAAGTTTTATTCTGGAAAGACAAATGTCAAGGCCATTACATCCATCCTTCATGCTTGAACTCGCCCATCCGTCCTTTTTTCATCAGTGCAATTCTTAATTGTTCTTCAAGAAATACTCTTGACTGACCTCCCCATAACCATTCGTCATTACTATATACTGCATTGATAGCTCTATTTCTGGAATTTCTATATGCCTAATAATCTGTCCAGTGAGATTTTAGCCTTGATTATATATGAGCTGTTGTTCATCTCTAGGTGTTCTGTGTGCATTTTCTCTGCCCTAATAAGTTCCTTGAAAATTTCTATCATACTAAAAAATTTCACAGTTCTGGAGAAAGCACTGTATGCTAAACACATACAAAATAGGATTAGACTTTAAAATAAGCTGACACTTTTATTTAAAATTTTCAATCACAATGTAGAGTAACAGACCCAGGCTATTCTAGGAAAAATTATGTTTTAAAAGTCAGGATGATTAGGTTTATATGACATCAAGCCTACAGTAATATGTAAATGTAATATGTAAACAGAAGCACATTTGTCTGAAACCTTAAGTTTTTATCTTTAGGCAATTTTTCTAGATCATAAAAACAGTTGCCTTTGACATTACATTCTTCACTATACTTTTAATTTCTAGGTATTACCTATGTTCCCCTCAAGTGAAATTCAAAATGCTCTACATACTTCACCAAGGTTATTACTACTTGGTTGTGTTAGTGAAAATCTGAGCTACCTTCTCAAAAAGACCTTATCTTGAGGTCAATTCCTGCATCATTTTTATTATCAAACTGCTTCCAGTTCTAGATTGATTCATAAGAAATCTATTTTGAGACTATTTCCTTCAGAGAGGATCCTTAAAGTTTTTTCTATTAAGTTGTCAAAAATATCCATCATTTAATATATTAGCATACACATGTGTGTATATACATAATATATAAATCAAATATGTCATATATAACACACATTATATATGTGTATGCATATCCATGTCTATATATATTCTACATGTATTTGTACACACACATATATGATGGCACAGTTGAATATATTGTGAGTTAGCAGTTAGCACCTATTAAAACTAAAAGTAAAACGAACAGGTAATAACTGCTTCCTTCAACCAAATCTTGTCAGACTCCTGTGGTTTTGTAATAGAAACCTACCCCATAGTTTGTGCTTCTTCCTTGCCAAATTACTATCATATCTCCTAACTATGTATAGTTCAGTCAAGAAGGGGTTTCATTATGTTAATAATTACATGGCCTGCAGGCTTTTTGATGTTGCCTTTCTCATACAGAATAGAAATAGATTTCATAGAAATATCACTAAAGCTGTTAACTACAGGAGAGAAAAAAATCAAAGCAGCAATCAAAGCATGCACTTTATTGTCGATAAATGTAAGTAGTTTCAGAAATGGCTTGCATTTGAAACATGTTCATTGAGGAGATCATCAGTGGTGGAAGCTTCTGCTTAAAGGAAGAGAGCTTTGGGGTCTACCTCCATTTGGATCATTACAGTAACTACTTAGATCTCTTGCTGTCCATTTTTGAAAGTAGGCTCAAGAATCATTTTTAAATTAGAAAACTAATAAAGAGGTAAAATTAGCCTCAGAATTCTGGTCTGAATTGAGGGCATATGAATTATAGATCATTATTTGAATGGCAACATGTGACAGTTTTTTCAAATCCACAGTTACTTTAGTTCTAAAAAAAAAAATTGGTGGCTGTTAAATTGATGATTTAGGAGCAGTA
This sequence comes from Lepilemur ruficaudatus, assembly GCA_963574885.1. Taxonomy (NCBI): domain Eukaryota; kingdom Metazoa; phylum Chordata; class Mammalia; order Primates; family Lepilemuridae; genus Lepilemur; species Lepilemur ruficaudatus. The sequence goes on along the minus strand of CAUYRT010035302.1, from coordinate 74,479 downwards.
GAACTCATTGCACTACACAGTCATTTTCAGAAGACTTTAAATATTCAAATGTTCAACTATGCACTCCCTGACACTAACATTTGTCTTCATTTTGGACTTCCAGCTGAGACACATCAGTGTGATGGCTAAGAGACATCAGCCGTATTCAGTGTTATGAAGACAGTGACATGCTTGATCCTTATAAAGCTTTTCCTTTGAAAACCTTATATTCACACTCTTATTTGGAAGAGATTAAACTCCCAAGATTTTTTAGAAGCATATTTGATAAAGCATAACTTAGATTTTAGTCTGACTAATGCAAATATCAAATTTCTTACAGTAGGGAGGTCAGGAAAGCAGATGGGTAGATAGATATTTGCATAAAAACAGAGCAAGAGAAAGGAAAGAAACAAAAGGGTATTAATTCATACGTGCTGTGTGACTTTCTGATTACCTGGAGGTCTGACATCTTGTGAAACTTAAAATATTTGGTGAATTAAAGCAGATGAATTCAAATGCCTTCTAAATACCCGTGATTTGGAAAATGAAATATAAGTCTATTTCCCAAATGTGTTTCAGCTTTGAAACACTAGCATTTGATTAAAAGTTGAAGATGTCTCTTTAAAGGGAAATTATTCCCATTTTCCCAACATAAACTAATAATCACTACAAATGATTTGATGATAAAGAATCACTGATTTTCAGAATAAAAAGAAACGAGATATCTAATCGGTTGGGAGCTACTATTTGGGAAACTGTAAACCTCAATGATAGAGCTACGGACCCTATTCCTCAAAAAATATACATATTACTTTTTTAATGTACATACAACTTCATTGACTCCTGAATGCCAATGTAATGACAAGTCTTATAAGTAGAGTAGGGACAAGAAACCATACCTCCTGTCATCCATAATTAATCAATTGTAGTTTATTAAACTGTGGTGGCCTATTTCTTTCCCTTTCCCCCTCTCTCTCTCTCTCTCTCTCTCTCTCTCTCTCTCTCTCTCTCTCTCTCTCTCTCTCTCTCTTTCTCTCTTCCCTCTCCCCTCTCCCCTTTCGCCTCTTATCTCTCTCTTACACACACATCCTGTCTTCAGTACGATTGTATGTAATCAATCATTCTTTAGTAAAGATTTGGCTAACTTTTATATGCCATTTTGAGGGGTTAATATGCAATAAGATCTCATTATAAAGTGCTCTGTTATACTATAAATTGTTATATATAGTCAGAAATTACTGTTCCCAGCACAAATAGTGACATGTACTACATCTCATTTACTCCAACATAAGCATTTAATTTGTCCTTAGATACAATACAGGTGTTATAATGAATTTCCACCATAATACAATATTGAAATTTTAAAAAGGTAGTTGGTTAGGCTGACATTGATTGATGAGTCACTTGCATAGATTATGCATCTATTCTGATACCTTTCCATTCTTTGAAGAAATAGGTAACTTGAATGGAGATGGAGAGAAATTAGATGCAGTTTGCCACAAAATTATTGTCCGACTGAGGGGATCAGTGGGGACTATTAAAGACATCTTGGAAATGATGAGCAGTTAAGCCCATTAAGTTTCTTGACTGACATACTAAAGTGTAATGAAATGGAAGACTGAAGCTGTTAACAGTATTGATTTCACATCTAATTCCCATTGTTCAACATTTTTGAGTCTCCCTTTATCTCTTTCCCTCTCTTGTGCAGCTCCTATGCATATAGTGTATCACATATGTGAAAGTACATAAATTACATTTAAATATATTTTATGGATATAGACCTGAATAAACGCATAAAGAATATACATGTACGTATATAATATACATATCTCCATAATAAGCATAAACAATGTATTATCCACATATACATGTTAGAGCTATAGTGCAAGGGGAAAATACGAGGGAATTCGTGAATTTGAATGTAGAGCACAGTAAAGAAGGGTACACTTTAAGGGAAACACAAAGTCTTGACACTAGCCAGGAATGCTATAAAGACAAATATCTCACAGGCAGGCAGTACTGTGGTTGAAATCAGAGGGCTGGTATTGTATGTATGAAATATATGTATAATTTGATAGTAATTCTTGGATGTTTTATTTATTCAAAACAACATAGGATTATGACATTTTTATTTTAATACATGTGGATATCAAACAAAATCTGCCAATACAATCAAATCATAAAATAAATTATATTTCAAGACAAAAGAGTTCATTTAAAGTAGAAAACAATTTAGTACTGAAGAGTAATCCTTTCTCGGAGAAAAAGGCAATTGGAAACTCTACTTCAACAAAGCGAATGTTCTCATTTGGCTGGCAATTGGTAAAAACACACATTGTTGTCTGTGAATACTAGAACTAAATGCTCTGGATACTGCTTTCAAACATTTATGGTATCTATTATCTCTACTGAAATTCTTCTGGAAACACAAGCCTGTGTTTTTACCTGACAGTGTCCAATGACCATTAGGAAGGCAAAAGAACGCAAGGGGTGAAAAGATGATTAGGGTCGGCACTACCCGTGTAAACTGACTCCAAATTGGGATACTCACTGCTTGATGCTTACCCATCAGTAAAACTAAGGACTATATATAAGTATATACTGCTTATATATATACACACACATATATTAATATACACACACATACACCCATAGACCCACACATATACACGTATTTATATATATACACACATATAATTATATATATATATATATATATAAATTGCAAGGCAGGCAAAGTACACACAGGCTCACACATAGAGGTATATACCAACTTTAGTTCTTGTCAAGCGTGTGTGGAAAACACTATTTCCTGATCACTTGTTTTAACAATGCTGAATCAACAAAATCAAATGGGTTAGACTGCATAGTAGGTTTTAGGCTTCTGATTTATGGTAACATTTGAAAATTGTGTATGAAGTCATTCATGTGACACACACTTATTGAATACTTCCTATGAAGCAAAGCATTGTGCATATTCTTATGGAGAAGAACTTTGCTCCTATTGTTTGGGAAACTAAATGGAGTGTTCTGACCTTTCTCCCAGACAGAAAACCAGGACATTAAGCAGCTCTGGCTGGGCTCAGCAGGGGAGGAGTGTGTCCTAATGTTTGCTTTTATGGGGCTGCTGCCCTAAGCTGCAAGACATACCTATAGTCTGTTTTACCTGCAACACCTGATGGAAGTGTCTGTGTGGTTGGCATACCTGATTCCCACAAATTTTTGAGTTTCAGTGATTGTCACAGCCATAGTTGGGTAGGCTGTGCACACTCACCCTCTGCTGACCGTGCATGGCCCATGCTTTGCTAGGCGGCTCTCAGCTTGCTTGTCCAGATTCTCACGGCCCTCACTCTGGGCAAACAGGTCATTTATAGCTGCTTTTCCATGCCACACTTGGAGCCTCAGAAAGCTCTCAGAGTAGCATGAGCACTCCTCACACTTCTTCCTTCTCTGCAAAGTCGCCACCTACTGTGTGTGTGATGGGTTGGGTGAGATGCAAGTTTATTTTCTTCTCTTTTGCCCCTCAAGACTTGGAGTCTATTTGAATTGTTCCCCAACCACATCATTGAACTCTAGTGGGACTGATGAGCAGAAACTTCCCAAAGACTGCCTTCCCCACACGTCTCTCAGTCCTCCTGGAGTCGTTCTGCCCTGGAAAAGTCGGTCCGTGCTCTCTCCTTCCGTATTAGTCCATTCTGCATTGCTCTGAAGGAAATAGCTGAGACTGGGTAATTTATAAAGAAAAGAGGTTTGTTTGACTCATGGTTCTGTAGACTACAAGAAGTGTGGTGCCAGCATCTGCTTCTGGTGAAGGCTTCAGGGAGCTTCCAATCAAAGCAAAAGGTAAAGGGGGAGCAGGTGTGTCACATGGAAGAGAAGAAGCAAGAGAGGGAGGAGGTGCCAGGTTCTTTTTAAACAACCAGATCTCACGTGAACCAATAAAGTGAGAACTCATTATTGTGGGGAGGGCACCAAGGCATTCATGAGCAATCTGCCCTCGTGACCCGAACATTTCCCACCAGGCCCTACATTCAACACTGGGGATCAAATTTCAAGATGATATTTGCAGGAGCTAAACATCCAAACTATATCACCTTCCTTCAAATGTGTTACAGTGCACAGCAGGAGAGATGCCCTTGGAATTTGATCATTTTATTTATTTATTCTTATTTTTTTTAATTTAAATAGATTTAGAGAGTACGAATCATTTTTTGTTGTATGGATGAATTGCATAATGGAGAAGTCTAGGCTTTTAATATACCCATCACCTGAATAGTGTTCATTGTGTACAGTAGGTACCCCCATCCCACCCTTTCCCTTCTGAGTCTCATTAAGTCACTGTGTATGCCCATGCATACTCATTGTTTGGCTCTCACTTATAAGGGAGAACATGTGGTATCTGTTTTTTAGTTCCTGGGTTACTTTACTAAGAAAAATGGCTTTCAGTTCCATCCAAGTTGCTGCAAAGGACATTATTTCATTCTTTTGATGGCTGACTAGTATTCTATCATGTATATATACCACATTTTCTTTATCCATTCATCAGTTTGTGGGCTCTTAGGTGCTATATCTTTGTAATTGTGAATTGTGCTGTGATAAACATAACAGGTATAGGTGTCTTTTTTTTTTTTAAATAAAATATCCTCTTTTCCTCTGAGTAGATCCCCAGTAGTGGGATTTCTGGATTAAATGGTAGTTCTACTTTTAGTTCTTTGAGAAATCTCCATACTGTTTTCCATAGAGTTTATACTAATTTACATTCCCACCAATGGTGTATAAGTTCCCTTTTCATCACATCCATGCCAGTATTTATTGTTTTTTTTTTTTTTTACTTTTTAATAATGGCCATTCTGACAGGGATAAGATGGTATCTCATTGCTGTTTTAATTTGCATTTCTCTGATACTTAGTGATGTTGAGCATTTTTTCATATGTTTGTGTTGGCCATTTGTTTCTCTTCTTTTGAAAAATGCCTGTTAATGTCTTTTACCATTTTGTAATTTTTTTTTTCCTTGCTGATTTGTTTGAGTTCCTTATACCTTCTGGATATTAGGCCTTAGTCAAATATATATCCAGTGAATATTTTTTTGTATTCTGTAAATTATCTTTTGACTCTATTGATTATTTATTTTGCTGTGCAGAGCTTTTTAGTTTAATTAAGTCTCATTTATTTATTTTTGTTGTCTTTGCTTTGAGGTCTTAGTCATAAATTCTTTACCTAGGCCAATGTCCAGGATAACTTTCCTAGGTTTTCTTCTAATATTTTTATGCTTTCAGGTCTCACATTTACGTCTTTAATCCATCTTGAGTTAATTTTTGTAAATGGTAAGAGATAGGGATCCAGTTTCATTCTTCTGCATGAGGCTATCCAATTTTTTCTAGTACCATTTATTGATTATGGTGTTGTTTCCCCAGTTTATGCTTATTTCGGCTTTATCGAAGATCGGTTGGGTGTAGATATGTGACTTTATTTCAGGGTTCTCTATTTTGTCCCATTAGTTTATGTTTCTATTTTTATTCCAGTACCATGCTATTTTGGTTTCTATTCACTTGTAGTATAATTTGAAGTCAGGTAATGTAATGCCTCCAGATTTGTTCTTTTTGCTTAGGATTGTTTTGGCTGCTTGTGGTTTTTTTTTTTGTTGTTGTTGTTGTTGTTTCCTGTGAATTTTAGGGTTGTTTTTTCTAATTCTGTGAAAAATAACATTGGCATTTTGATAGGAATTGCATTGAATATGTAAATTACTTTGGGCAGTATGGACATTTTAACAATATTGATTCTTCTAATCATGAGCATGGGATGTTTTTCTACTTGTTTGTGTCATCTACATTTATTTCATCAGTGTTTTGTAGGCCTCCTGTAGAGCTCTTTCACTCCCTTGGTTAAGTTTGTTCCAAGGTTTTTCATTTTATTTTATTTTTTATAGCTATTATAAATGGCATTGAATTCCTGATTTGATTCTCAGCGTGGTTGTTATTGGTATATAGAAATGTTACTGATTTGTGTATGTTGATTTTATAATATGAGAATTTACTGACTTTATTTATCAATTCCAGGAGTGTTTTGGAGGAATCTTTAGGTTTTTCTAATTGTAAGATCACATCTTTGGCACCTAGGAATAGTTTGACTTCCTATTTTCCAATTTGGATGCCCTTTTATTTCTTTCTTTTGCTTAGTTGCTCTGGCTAGGACTTCCTAGCCAACACTTCTATGTTGAATAGAAGTGGCAAAACTGGGCATTGTTGTCTTGTTCTAGTTCTTAAGGGGAATGCTTTCAGATTTTCCTTATTCAGAATGATGTTGAGTATGGTTTTGTTATATATGGCTTTTATTATTTTGAGGTGTGTTCCTCCTATGCCTAGTTTGTTGAGGGTTTTTTTTCATGAAGGTATATTGGATTTTGTTGAACAATTTTTCTTCATCTGTTGAGATGATTGTGTGGTTTTTGTTTTTAATTCTGTTTATGTGGTGAATCAGTTTTATTAACTTGCGTATGTTGAACCATCCTTGCATCCCTGGGATGAAATCCACTTGATCATGTTGAATTATCTTTTTGATGTGTTTTTGGATTTAGTTTGTTAGTATTATGTTAAGAATTTTTGCATCTTTAATCATCAAGGATATTGGTCTGTAGTTTTCTTTTTCTGTTGTATCCTTCCCTGGCATTGGTGTCAGGATGACACTGGCTTCATAGAATGAGTTTGAAATGATCCCCTCCCTTTTGATCTTATGAAACAGTTTCAATAGGACAGAAGTAATTTGGCTGTGAATCTGTCTGGTCCTGGGCTTTTTTGTTGTTGTTTTTGGAAGATTTTTTATTACTGATGCAATCTTAATATTCATTATTGGTCTATTTAGGAATTCTATTTATTCCTGATTCAAGCTTTGGAAGCTGTGTGTTTCCAAAAATTTATCAATTTTCTCTAAATTTTTTAGTTTGTATGTATAGAGGTGTTCATAGTAGTCTCAGATAATATTCATATTTGGTATCAGTTGTATAATGTCTACTTTTTCATTTCTGATTGAGTTTATTTGAATCCTCTCTCTTGTTTTCTTGGTAAATCTAGCTAGTGGTCTATCAGTTTTGCTTATATGATCAGAAAACCAACTTTTTGTTTCATTGATCCTTTATATTGTTTTATCGTTGTTTCAATTTCATCTAGTTCTGCTCTGATCTTTGTTATTTCTTTTCTTCAGATAACTTTGGATTTGGTTTGTTCTTGTTTTTCTAGTTCCTTGAGGTGTAATATTAGGTTATTTATTCGTGATCTTTCTGTCTTTTTGATGTAGACACTTAAAAACTGTCCTCTTTTCACTGCTTTTACTGTATCTGGGAGATTTTGATAGCTTTTGTCACTATTGTCAGGTAATTCAATTTTTTTTTTTAAATTTCCATCATGATATCACTATTGACCCAAATATTGTTAAGCAGCAGGTTGTTTAATTTCCATTAATTTATATAGTTTTGAGAATTCCTCTTGGAATTGATTTCTAGTTTTATTCCACTGGGGTATGAGAAGATAAATGGTAGGCCTTTTGGCCTTCTATTTTTAAAAATGTGCTAAGACTTGTTTTTTGAATTAACATATGGTCTATCTTGGATAATGTTCCACGTGCTGATGAGACGAATGTATATTCTGCATTAGACTAACCAAAGTCAATCCAAAGAAGCATCTCCTACCAGCCATAAGACAAAAACATCGAGTAACTTACAAGGGAAAACTCATCAGACTAAAAGCAGAATTCTCAACCTTACAAACCATAAGGGATTAGGGTCCTATCTTTAGTCTTCTTAAACAGAATAATTGTCAGCCAAGAATTTTGTATCCTGCAAAACTGTGATTCATAAATGGAGGAGAATCAAAATCTTTCCCAGACAAGCAAACACTAAGGGAATTTGTCACCACTAGACCTGCCCTATAAGAAATGTTCAAAAGTACTCTAGAAATCCAAAAGAATAGTCTATACCCACCAGCATAAAAACACTCAAAAGTATTATAAAAACTCCATAGCTCTTATAGAACAGTAACAAAAGAGAGAATAAAAAGAAACTGGTAACAATCAACATGATATGAGAGCAATATCTCACTTATCAATACTAACAATGAATGTGAATAGCCTAAATGCCCCACTTAAAAAATATAGATTGAAGGAATGGATAAAAAGACAAAACTCAAATATCTGCTGTTTCCAAGAAACCCATTTAACTTATAAAATTTCTCATAGACTGAACATTAGTGGGTAGGAAAAATATTCCGCACAAATGGAAACCAGAAAGGAGCAGGAGTAGCATTCTTATATCAAATAAAACCGATTTTAAATCAACAAAAGTAAAAAAAAATTAAAATATGGTCTTTATATGATAAAAGGATCTATTCAACAAGAAGATATAATAATCTTAAATATATATGCATGTGCATCTGACACTGGAGTTCCCAGATTCAACAAAATGCTACTAGGCCTAAGACTTACTTCCTTATAGAAATAATAGATTCAGAATCAGAAATATCCCCTCTGGAAATGTTTGCATTGTTTTTGTGACTATATCAGTAATCATACAAGCATACTAATTATTTATGTTTATATTACTGCTCTTTAAATTATAGTACTGTGACAATCCACCTGAACAATATCAGTGGACATGTTTTTATTTTGCTTTGTTTTTTTCCTCAAAAAGCAAAATATCTGCTTTGTTATAATACAATTCTAATGTATCACTATAAACTGTAACACAAGGTAAGACTCCTAATTGTTCAATATTGTCTCCTAAAGTCTCCTGCAGTTATAAGCAATACATTGGCAAAGACACTGGCATAGTGAAAAATCTTCTAAACTAAGAATTTAGATTCACAATCTGACTCTTTTTTGCCATTGTCCTACTCACTTATACTCTTTGATCAGTTTCTTTAACTGTAAAATAAAACAAATAATTTTGATTAATATAAGCTCTTTTGAATTTTAGAATGAAATGATTCTAAAGTTTTATTATTTTATATTTATATTTTATATTTTTCTATACTTCTATCCAGTTCTAAAAATAGTACATATTACTATAATTGAACTGAATTTGAATTGTATAAGATATGATTTTTTTGTTTTGTTTTCTGAGAAAGGGAACCCTCATGTCATAATCAATTTCTTTTATATACAGTGCAAGTTCCAGGGCCAGTAGAAAACCTGCAAGCTGTATCTACCTCACCTACCTCAATTCTTATTACCTGGGAACCCCCCGCCTATGCAAATGGTCCAGTCCAAGGTTACAGATTGTTCTGCACTGAGGTGTCCACAGGAAAAGAACAGGTAGGTAAGGGAATGGACCGCAATTCTTCCATCTGTTGGATGGCTTTAGGGCTGGAAAAATAGGAGAACTGTAAGCTCTTGATACAGTCCGGTGTTTCACACGTTCATTGAATAGCTGATTAGTTTTGAAGCACTTGCTATTGGAAACTTTAAACAATTTAATTGAATTCTTGTGGTGAGACAGGTAAATGGGCAATGAGGTGAAATCAATAGAAAAGATGCCGATTTGGGGTTTAAGTATGCAGTGGTCTGAGCCCGTGTGTAACCACATTTGTATTAACCCACCTGGTCCCAGAAGGCATTTGCCTTTTTACTCCTTATCCTAAGGAATAACGGCCCTTATACTCAGTGTATTCAATGGCCTTAGCCAAACTGTTTTTCAAGTTCTTATACATTTGATATTATTTCTGTCCTCTCTACACCATCAGGCTGTGAACTATTATTTGTCCTTGTTTTCAGTAGAACTTACTCTTAGATGTTTATTCTTCCCCTCCTTACATTTTGCTTTTACTTTATGGTTAGCACAGACTCCTGAAAAGAAGCAAATTAGTTATTCAGGTAAACTGAAAGTAAATAAGTCTTTAAGGAGACATAGGAAACTCAGCAAATGTATTTTGTGACAACTGAGATAATTACTTTCAGATTCTCAACTTCACGTGGGAAAAGATATACATGCAAATGTAAAGTTAAATAGAAAAGTGGCCTCAGGATATAGGAGTACTTACTATGTGTTGTGGAGGTTGCGAACCATGCGATGGTCATTATGTTTCCACATAAACTGCATGACTAGGATTTTTATTTAAAAAAAATATTTGTCACAGTCACAGTCATAGCTCAGGTCCAGTCCCAAGTTACATCATAAGATAAGCATTACAGAAGCTCCTCCCACGTCATCATGATTTTTTTTTGTTGTTGTTACTGCCCTCTATTATTTGTAGCTTTTGTTTTTCAACTTTCGATTCTATGCATTTTTCTATATATTAGGCTCTACAATAATGCATTTTGCCAACCCATTTAAATAAATTCAAAAACAGTGTCACTCAAGATAGACGTGAGTGTAGAGATCTGACCTCAGGGAACTTCACCACAGCTATCAAGTATTGGAAACTCTTTCAACCTACCTCTCAGCATTTGGGGAGATAAAACTTGGGGCAAATCAGGAGTTTGAGGTTGCAGTGAGCTATGACGACACCACTGCACTCTAGCCTGGGCAACAGAGCGAGACCCTGTCCCCCCCAAAAATAATAATAATTGTGGTGGAGTATTTGACAGTTTCAAGAGCTGTGGGTATATTTTAGCAAAGGGAGAATGAAACTTGTTGTTTCTTGGTGGATTATTCCATCTGGGATACAGGAGCAAGTCTCTGTTCCCATGGAGTTACAAGTTGCCTTCTGCCTGTCAGAGTTTTGGTGTGGGCGGAAAAACAAAACCATTCAATATATTGGATAGTGTTAAACAAATTGGAACTTAATGGCTGTAAAAACAGCATAGCTGCTTTAACAAGGAGTCTACGAAGTAGTTTGGGTGTTGGTAGGGTACGGGAATCTGTGTCCCAAGTTAGGTTTTACAACTCATTATAAGGCTAGAGTTCTGTGAATTCACTGATGGCACAGGATGGCTGCCATTTCTGCTCTAATGCACTTCAATAATAACTGTTTTGGTGTTTTATGTTTCCAGAATATAGAGGTTGATGGACTATCTTATAAACTGGAAGGCCTGAAAAAATTCACAGAATATAATCTTCGATTCTTAGCTTATAATCGCTATGGTCCAGGAGTATCTACTGATGATATAACAGTGGTTACACTTTCTGATGGTAAGTTATAAATGGTGAAACTCCATCCATGTATTTGTTGTTTGTTATAATAATAAAATACTATTGCATGCATGTCATAGATTCCATTTTCAAGACTCCCTGACTACTATTTTGTGGACTAGATTAGCATAAACTAGAAATTTGGCTAATTCATCCATGCCATCTAATTAAATTTAAATTTTCTGTCAAAGTATATACTCTTAAGTCAGTAGGCACTAATAGGTAATACTCAAAGTGTGACTTTTGGCCATGAGCTCAAATTATTTTTTGTATGTGTTTCTTTATTTCTATAAACACTCTAATACAAATATATGTGTGCATGTGTGTAGACTAATTTTGATTGGTATGCTTCTTTTATTTCTCCTAAAAGGATGGAGGTTATTAAAAGTGCAAATGACAGACAATTCCTCTACATGTGCTTCCTAATTTGAAAATATTTTATAAGGATTTAGGCCAAATAATTTAGCATTGAAATTATTAAAATTGAACAAGAAAATGTATAATTTTAGTTCTGTTTTCCCTAACAAATGGAAGATTAGACATATTTTTTAAGATGCCATTAAAGAGAAGAAGAAATCTTAATGAAGAGAATGAATTTGACCAAATAGTAGCAGGGAGAACTAGAGATCTAAGGAATGGACAATAATGAAAGGTTGGGAAGTTTGATAACAAGTAAAAATGAAATATAGCAGAATATAGGATATAGGGACAGTGAAAATTCAGGCAGGTGCACAAGTGTAGACATAACCCCATGAATATTAAAAAAAACCCAATGAGCTAGCTCTTTTTAGCAACGGTCTCTATGTTGGTGTGTTTAATTATATCAATTATTGATCTTTTGAATTAAAAAAATGATTTTTAGCTTGTGATTCCTTGACAGATCTCTCATTCTTTAATTTGAGAAAGTATCTGTGTGTATATGTCACATAATATCAATGGAATGAGGAAGGACATGCGTGTTATCAAGGACAGTGTGAAGAGAACACAGGAGTAATGCTCATTTGCAATTTTGACTTAAAAATGGATTTTATATGTAATACCCTTTAGTCTCATTTTTAATGTAATTCTTGTGCCCATCCATCTGATTCTGTTATTGAAGACAGAACAGAATATTTATTGGCAGAATAAATTACTTCACAACTTATAATTATAAAAGTAAAAGAAAAACAAATGAAAGTGAATATTTTACATAATTTATGTAGATTTCATTCACACTCCGAACTGAAATACTGTGGCCTTATTCTCCACTTTGGTTTTAAATGTCATAAGTAAGAAAGATAGATCATTATTCATTAGTCTAAGAATTGTCTTCTGGAAGTGTTGTGATGTTTAGGACTTAGAAAATGTCTGTCACTGAAAACAAAAGGATTTCATGACCCTAACCCCAGTAAACATTACTGTGCGAAGGACACCAAATTCCCTCTATCAGATGCATTTGATAGGAAAAAGCAGAGACTTCATGGGCCCCTTCCCTTGGAGTTGGGTTCCCTGACCCTGTCTGCATCCATCTTTACAATCAACTTATCTCTTAATTTTCAAAAAAATCTGCACTCTTGGCTTCAGTTTCCTTATTACGTAGTCTCTTTCTGTCCATTTCAAGTGAATGTCTTCTGTCTACTGAAGCTGTTCATGTTGAGGTCATATATCACATTTATTTGTATTTAATCACATTTAATAGTCACCTGCTTCGTAGTCCTCAGTCATGGAGTGCTCCTCTCCTTTGACTTTTTGGGTGTTGCAAAGGTGGATGTTGTGAAAATTAAACAGGTTGTTCCATGCAAGCACCTAAACCCACTCATGACATACATTTAAGTGTTTAATAAATGTTATCTCTGCCAATGTGCACATCGCTTTTTCTCATTATATTACATGCTCCTAAATATGAGTGATGATACTATATTCATCTTTGTATTTCTCTTAACTGAGTAAATATTTATTGAATTCATCAGACTGTACAAATGTTTGTATATAAAGACTTATTTTTAGGACTTCCCGTTTGTGGGGCTAATTTGATGTATGACTGTGTCTAAATGCATCTGTGTTGTAGAGAACAGCATAATTTTTATCATCTCAGAGGAGTCCTTACCATAAAAATTTATATTGGGGCATAGAAAAATTGGAAAAGCAAAAATTAAATGTAAATACTTTTTTTCTGAATTTATTACTTCAATTTTTTCCCCTGTTCTGCTAGGATGCTTGCTTATAAAGATTTTTATCGAGATGATCTGTCTCTCTCTAACTTACCTCTGCTTTAATTGTTTTACTGGGTAGAAACATCAACGTTCATTCAAATTTCTCCTCCTAGGATACCATTGATTTTAATGACCCACTTTTTTCACACCATTGAGATTGTAGAGCATATGATCATAATAACTAATTTTGCCAGTTCGTTCCAAAATAATTTCTCTTGAACTAGTTGGCATGGGTATGTCATTAACAGCTTTTATGAATTAATTAACAATTTTAAGTGTCTGTGCCAACTTGCACCATGTCCAAAAGCAGAAGGAACCAATTTCTTAGGCAACATAACTTTGTGCTTATTAGTGTTGTCACCATTGTCAGTAATATTTGTTGAGTGCTTACTAGTATAAGACCTTGATTTAAGTACTTTGCATTAACCTTTTATCCTCACAATACTATAATTTTTCCTCCTTTATAGGTGACAAAAATAAGTTAGAAAGAGGTCACAAAAGCTAGTAAGCAGCAGAGCAAGGCCACATAAGCTGGTGAGTCAAGAGGCAGGATTCAAGGTGGAAATATAAGTTTCCCTTATTCTGTGTCAAAAGACCCTGAAAGGAAAATGCTTATAATGAAATATGAATTATTTAGATGGGTAAATTGTTGTGTATAGGACAGCACACATTTGCTTAGGAGAGTAATTCCAGTGTCTGTACTTTCGGAGATTCATTCACAAATGTGGGAACTTGATCTGCCCTGCAGAGTTCCTCATCACACTGTGTTTCAAACCAGCATCCTCCACTGTATTTAAGGGAGTTTTCCCACCCACCTGTGATTGGCTTTAATGGACCTATGTGACGTTGAAAAGTGTCCTTTGCCCTTTGCTTCATGAAGCAAGAAACACTTGGGAAGCCAAAAGCCTAGATAGATATGGATTCCCCTCACTTTTACCAGGCATCTAATCCTATCATTGTATCTATTTATCTCTAAATAATACGGAAATTGATAGTGAGAAGGAAGGAGTAGGGATCAATAACTTAAGATACCATAGAAAAAATTCTTTACTTTCCTCTCTGACATGGCAAGAATAGTCAGTGTGGTATCAATGGAAAGTAAGAGAAATTGATATTGTAAAAAAAAAAAGACTAAATACAGCAACACCATTGTTATAAGAATCTTTAGGATATTATTACATTGGTTTTTAATTCTTGACACAGAAAATAATCCTGATGCTTCTCAAATTGTGGTAGTTATAAAAAGAAGAACACATGTTTAACCTTCCTCTTAGTATATTCTTGGCTTTCTGGAAGCGAGAAGTTAAATACCATTTATAAACTTAAATGAAGGTGATATTTGAAGGTTGCATATCAGCTAGCATAGTATGTAGAACAAAACATGATAAATCTAAGTTATTTTGTCCTTCTTCCAAAATCCATCACTTATCATAAGTTTAGTTAGTGTTACTGAAATTATGTTTCAGTACTATTTAATTGGTCAAGAAGTGGGCATAATATGATTAGAAACATATAACATCTTATATAAATATGACAATGTCATGCTCGATATAAACTAGAAATATTTTTCCAAGTTTAAGAAGTGATTCATTATCACTTAATATTAAATCATCATTTACAAACTTGGCTTTTGAAAGATAATGTTTCTAGAAGTTTATGAAATTGTATGATGTAGAGCATGTTATACCTCAATGTCTACTTCAGTTAAAATAATAATGTTGCAATTTATACCTCAATCAATATATTTATAATTAAATAAATTAAATTTAAATGAATAAATAATGCACTTGCAATTTGTATTTAACTTAAAAGTAAAATTGCAAGACAAAACCAAACTTGAGACCAAATCCTGACTATGAAAGAGTTTTTATTTTACCTCGTAGACGTTCTATTACTTAATTAATTTATTCACCAGCTATTTACTGAGTGTGTACCGTGTGCCTCACACTCTTCTGGATACTGGTGATACATCATCAAAATACACAAAAATCCTTGTCTCTATGAGGGTTACATTCTGTATTTCATAACAAAATCATGACCTTAAAAAAGTAAATATAAAAATATTTTATACATTATGGAATATTTTTGAAAGAATATTTGTTGATTTAATTCATGAAAAACAAGCTACATTGTCTATAACTTTTATCAGGCAATAAGTTCAAAATCAAAACAAAATAAATAAATGTATTTCCCATCATGTCCGGAAAGATCCAGGAGTTATTACATAAGCTATTATATAATTCATTTGCTCATTCAATCATTGATTCAGTAAATATTGATTGAATGTCAGTTTGGAGGATAAAAAGAGATTAATCAGACATAAATCATGCTTTCGTGGTGATTAATTTTCAGACGATAAAATCAGAGTAGAGCATACATAAATTTAGGGTAAAATATAAGTACCCTATAGGAAAACATAGATTTTGTTCAAATTCAAATAAAAGAAGGGAAAACATAACCCAAAATGGCCCTTAGATTCTTGAAAATGTTTGAGAACATCTCTTTTCTATTAAATTCATCATTTTTTCAGGAACAAGGATAGGGATTAGTCATTTTATAGATTAATATGTGTTAAGAATTTATTGAATGCTGCTTCTATTCCTATTGTGGGGCAGAAAGCTTTATTTTTTGTATGATTCATCCAAGACATCTAGAATAGTTCCTGACACATAACAGCCATTCAATAAATGGTTGTCATTGAATGACTCACATGATAGAATATTCACTTTTTTGTAGTAAATATTCACTACAAGTATTAAAGGAGAACTGTATATGTTCTTCTTCTATAAAGGAATGGGAAATAAAAATGCAGGCAAGAGAAATGAAATGCTGTACCTAGAAAATCTACAAAGAAAAATAAACTGCTTCTTTGTTAATAGAATTGACTCAGGCGATGCTATTTGGTAACCTGCTTGCATCTATGACACACAGGTTTAATTATACACAGCTTTAAAAAAACAGGAAGTATTTCTTCTTTTCACTTTTTAAGAGATAATAAAGATTGTATTAGGGGGATTAAGCAACCTGGGTGACCATTAGAATGACATATTTCATCATAAAACCAGGCAGATCTCGAAATGCATAATATCTTAAGCCTTTAAAACCACTCTAGGAAATCTTGCGTGTATTTTTATTGGTTTCTCTCAGAGATTATCTGAAGAAAGCTTCAAATTAAATGGTGGGATTTGGTATCATGGCAGGTGTGCTCTTGCCTAAAAGTTTTGGGGGCTCCCTAAATGGATAACTTACTGGCCCACCAAGAGAGAAAAAAATAAACAAATGCAGTTATTTTTCATCTGACAAGAAAATTTTGAAGTGCCACCTGGGTTAACCTACCTAATTAGGTTACCTAACCTACCTAGTTCATTATGAACTATGAAAAAGACACATTTTTTTTTTCTTTTCAAAAGTGGGTTGGAATTTCTCTTGCAAGACTTTGGCAGTAACCATCACACTTTGTTTGATTCCTTGTAGTACCAAGTTCCCCACCTCAGAACGTCTCCCTGGAAGTGGTCAATTCAAGGGTAAGTCGGCCAAATGTTCCTTACTTCATTACCTGTCGTTCGTGTCTAACCTCCACTCACCTGGCCGCCATCTCGAGTGCGGAGTGGCGGCTTCCAGGTGAAGAAATGCTCTGCAACAGCGAAGTGAGTGGCATTGATGCCACATCCTCTTCCATCAGACTTAATTAAATTAAATGAGGTATTTGTTCACTTCTAGTATACTTGATTTTATAAATGTTATAATGGCTAAAGGGTATTCCATCAGGAAACAAAGATGTCCCTGTTACCTGTACTCACCGGTATATGACATAGAGAGCTATGTGGTAATGTGCTAAACAGAACAATTGAAAGAGTTGGGATAAAGAAAGGCTTTGTTTCCTAACATATTAATTCGAATTTAATGTGTCATCATTATCTTCTGTTCTTCCCTTATAAATATAGTCATTGAAGCCCATTCTTGGGCCCAATTATGTTAAATTTATGTAGCAGTGTTGCACAGGCATTAATATTTTCCTAGTCTGGAATGTTGCTATGACTTTAAAAGGAACTTAAATTAGGCTAAGTCTCGCTGAAGAGAAGTAGCCTAATGCCAGAAATCGGTTTTCTAGAGACATGTCGTTATTTTAAGTGTGTCTCAGGGTTGAAAATAAGCCAAAGCCACCAAGCAGAGTGGAGCAAACAAGGGTTGGTCAGGCTTGACCCTGTCATCACCCAGCCGCACACACTCTGGGAAAGCATTTAACTATCCCTGGGCCTCATTTTACTTTTCAAAGGAGGCAATAGGCTTAAATGGTTTCTAAACGCTGGGAGACAGCAGGGAAATTGCATGGGTCTTAGAGACGTACTCTGGGTTTTAATTCTAACTTTCCCTGTTCATAACTGTATGTGGTCTTAGTAAAGTTTTCAACCTCTCCGAACCTGTTTCTATATTCAAATAGTGTTAGTGTTAATGCTTTCTTTCTTGGCTTATAATGAGAAAATAGTAATGAATGTTTTAAGAAAATAGTAATGCATAGTAATGAATGAATATGTGTAATGAATCCAACTTAGCATCTGCAGTAACTGCTTCATTCCATGTGCAATTCCTTGTCATATTTTGCAAAAATCCATGATGAAGCCATATTTTCTGACATTGATTGGATTTGTCTCAATCAAATGAGTTTATCTTCTGAAGCTAGTGAAATGTCTCTAAGATTGTCATCCTCTTATATTTTTAGGCACCATATTGGACAAGAATTAGTAAAACAAATATAAAATTAAAATAACTAAACATAGGAAGAAAAAAATGAGCTAAAGGAAAATAACCTGAAATTAACAAAACCCTAAAAAAGACATTTTTATCTGCAACATTTTTTACAGATGCATCACTCAAGTTGAGACATTGTCACGTCAAAGTCAAGTAGATTTTTACAATTATTATATATTGCTAATGAATAGAATTTTAAAAACATATTGTTGTGTCTCTTGTTTAATGACTCAACATTATGAGAATCTTCACTTTCTTCCGTAAGTTTCCTCCAGGAGAGAACATAGAAATTGACATATAAGCTAGTTTGTGTTTGTGTGCTCATATCCTTTAAAAGTGTACTCCAGCAAAAGATGAATGTTTTCTTCTGAAATGTGATTAAGTCATCGTTGAATGACCCTGGATGCTAACTGTTTTTGAATATGGATTTACTGCCTTCCTCAAGAGGGAATTCCTGGATTATAAAATTGACTTTTCAACTGATTTATATATATGTATACAAATCTCACAGCCCATATTCTTCTAGAATATGCAGTGCTTACAGCAAGCAGATACAAACACTTCTGCTTTCTCCTCTTGCAGTTGATCTCTGGAACACTGTGCTGCTAGAAAATTTAAATTGTTCATCAGGTTTTCAGAATGAATACAGCAGGCCTAGACACTGGGAAGTCTCTTATTATCTCTACTTCTCTTCCTCTCTGTTATCTTCTTTCTTAATTTCTAAGGAATTACAAATTATGAACTTTTTTCTTAGGTTGTTATCAAGAGGATAGAAACTTGATGATCAAAACACTGTTTTTATCCATTCTCAATATGTTGATTTAGAGAAAGGCAAAATAATATTCTATTCTGATATTCTTCTTTGTTTTAAATAAAGGAAAAGTTTTCAAATATATTAATATTTACCCCTAACTATTAACATTTCAAGGAACAAACTGTGTTTTAAAGGAAACATTATAGTTGAATAAGTATCATGTTTTTTTAGACTAACAGAGTTATGAGTTTTTATGTTATTTATTTTCCTTGAGATTTTTCTTTAAGAGAGAAGGAAGAGTCACAATTCAAAATTTTATTCTATGTCTTATTTGTAAATATAGAGCATAATTTATTGTTTTATTGGCAATCAATGAAGAAATTTGGTGCTACTAATATTTTTTCAGAAAGATAATTAGAATTTCTGTAATTAGAACTGAAAGGTCATTATAAGGTATAAAGTGACAATTTATAGGTACTTGTTAAAGTCATGGCCACCTATAAATCAATGGCCCCCTTAAATCATGTTCTGGACTATTCAAACAGAGAGGTCCTTATACATTTAGGTAATAGAGCCAAAGGACATTCTTGCTAGATATTAACAATTCCTGGAAACTCAGTAGAGTGTACTACTTTTACAGAGCTGTAATCACAGGACAGTTTAGATTCCCTTTATACAAGCTAACTGTGATAACAAATTTTGTGTTGAAATAATGGCCTGACCTATACATACTATATTTTGGGTGATAATGGGTCATGATGAGACACATTTCTCATACTAAAATTTTTTACAAGAAATAACACCTTCACAAGGAAAAAAAAATAATGGTTTACAGTATGGACTTTAAAATGTGACTGTGTTTATTAGAAACATTTTTATAAGGATAATTTCCTTAATAATTTACTTTGAAATTCAATTATTATTTTAACAAATAAATATTACAACTAATTAGTTGGCTAGAATATAAAGAACACGCTTTTAGAATTTAAAGAGCTAATGTTGGCATATAACCAGATTCCTATGTTCCAGTCTGAACGTTCTGGGAATAAGAACTTTTAGGGTATGCTAGGATTCAAGACACTTGGGTTCTTTTACTACTTCTCTGAGACTTGGAAAGTCACTGTGCCTCAATTTTATGTATTCATTTAACATTTACTCTGTACCTACCATAATATCATATATAACACCAGGGATGTGATCCTGACCTTACCTTCATGGAGCTCACAGTTCAGTATGAAAATATGTGAAAGAAAATTCATCTACCTATACTTGATCTAATGTAACCCTTCAAAGTTGACATTATTTCCTCATTGATAAAATGAGAGGGTTGGAAAGAGTATCCTATAAGGTCTTGCAACTCCAATCATCTATGACTGTATTTCCACTTATTATACCTTTTTTCAATCATTTTATCTTTACAGAATTAGAGAAAACAACACAAGTAAATTGATTAGAGTATACCGGATCTAACTCACAAGTCCAGATATTTATCCATTGAGCACTACAGGATAATTACAAGGAATGAAATATTAACCTTCCCTGCCTCCTCCCCCCAAAAACCCAATGGGTCATGAGGCTGGATCATTTTTAAATCTGAAAGTCTAGACAATGCAAAATGGTGGTTTCTTCTCATTCTACCACCTCACCCCTCTTCGTTGTTGTTGAGATCCTTATCCTTGAACACCAGATGCATCTATGTGAATGTCTTTTTGTTGCATTTGTAAAAGCTGGTACTCAGTCACTCAAAATGATAGTGTATGTGGTGACTTCAGTGCAACAGTGGAAAAAGTTACTGGTATCTCTGATACCTGCCTGCATTTTTTTTTTTTTTTTTTTTTTTTTAGAGAAAAGGGCTTGTTATATCACTCAGGCTGGAGTACAGTGACTGGATTATAGCTCACTGTAACCAAACTCCTGGCCTCAAGTGATCCTCCCAGCTCAGAATCTCCAGTAGCTAGGGCTACAGGCATGAGCCATCATGCCCAGCTAATTTTTTTTATATTTTGTAAAGATGGAGTCTTGCTGTGTTGTCCAGGCTGGTCTTGAACTCTTGGCCTCAAGTTATCCTCTTGCCACAGCCTCCAAAAGTACTGGGATTACAGGCGTGAGCCACCATGCCCAGCTCTTTCTGCATCTTCAAGTGTCTCACCCTCCCACGTTTCAGCACAACTTGACATACTTAATCAACTTGAAGATTAGTTCAGCAATCATACGATTTCGTTTACCCAGAAACTACCCAAAGAGAGAATTAAAACAGCAATTCTCTACTTTGACAAACAAACTGATCATTTTGGCTTTGGATATTTTAATGTCGTGTGTGTGTGTGTGTGTGTGCAACAATACAGAGGAAATCTAAGTGTAATATTAGGTAACTGCAGAGGGGCGTGCTTTTGAAGATGTGTGACTTAATGGATTTTGACTGATGTCTCTGTCTCTTGTCATTGAGTTGGTGATAACTCCTGTATCAACACAAGTCCATAGCCAAGTGGTTAGCTAAGTGGGTTGTTTGTGTATGACTGCCAGCTGGAAATGAGGAGATGGGGAAAAGCTGGATGAATGGAAAACAATCTGAGTTGTGGTATTAATTTACAGGTCCTCTGCATTTTGTGTTTTTTTTTTTTTTCATTTTTGTTTTATTCCGAAATCGGGCTTATCTTTTCTTGGTGGTACAGAGGGGATTTGAATTCACACTCTTCCCTTCTGCATGACAACCCTTCTGGAAGCATAGTCTTCTCACAGGTGTCTGGACCTACTTCTACACTCTCAATATGCTTCTTGTGAACGTTGTTCTCTCTCGTGTGTGCTGTGTGGAGTCATAGGCCTCAGATGGCCCCTGCAGAAAGATATTTTTTGTGCCTCCCTAAATCATCCTAAATTTCTTCATAAAATATACTTTGGCCACTGAGTTTCTAGACTCAGACTTCTGAGTCCTCCCCTTACAAAAGTGTTTAGTTTTAAAAATGGATTTAATGTAGAAAAAGAGGACCTATAGTAGAACTCAGATGATTACTTTTATTTAAGGATCAGTTAGAAACCAGCATTTGCTTACCTATGGACAATTTAAATAAAATAATGTTTACATTCCCAAACTTGATATTTGTACTCAATCATGGTACACAGAGCATTTCAGCTTGAACATAATATCTGCCCAAGTTATCCATCAATTCTATTGCAATAGATGTAGATCACTTGTGTTTATTTTACTTATTGATCCATTCATTGATTCATTACATGATGGTTCTTTGAGAATAGATAATGCCCAGGGAACTGTGACTGAAAGTTTTGGGGAGGGTTTGGGAGCAGGAACATAATTGTAAGGAAGGCAGTGTTTCCTGATAGTTCTTAAAGTGTAGTCTTTCTGTCATGAATCTATAGAAAAGACTAGACTAGATACACATTTTTATATTACATTAAAATCAGACAATATGTAATAATTTGTGAGATTCCTTCATGAATAAATCTATGCATGGTGTGTAATTTGGGTAGAACCCATCTTCAGATATCTGCTATCCTGTTTACGTTTTTTTATTAGACACTTTTCTATTGTGGTAAAATATACTTTACATAAAAGTTACCCCACTTTAACTATTTTTAAATGTGCAGGTTAGTGGTACTAGTACATTCACATTGTTGTGCATCTATCACCACCTTCCATGTCGAGAACATTTTTCATCTTCCCAAACTGAAGGTTCATACCTATGAACCAATAATGCCCCCACCCCCCTTCCCCAAGTCCCTGGCAACCACCATTCTACCTTCAGTATCCAGACTGACTTTATAAAAGAGCAAGGAAGCCAATTCACATGCAAAAATTTTGATTGCCTTTTTGCTTCATTTTAATTGAGAAATAAAACATTTTTAAAGCTTTATATCCTCACTCTTACAGGGAAATGAAGAATTTAATGAGTCATAGTGGTCAGGAATATAGGCAGATGCTTTAATTGGCTGGGAGGAAATGCCTCACTTCTGATTATTGTTAGTGCTCTTAGAATACATCTGTTCCAAAGCCCCATAATTATGAATTATTTTTTGGAAAATCTACAGATAAAGCCAACTGTCATACTTAATAATAAGAAACTGGAGCTATATGCCTGAGATTGTTATGGAATAACTCTAACAACATAATTTTGTTCACAAACATCAGACTTATATTCCATCGCAATTTAAACCAAAGCTCCTAACCAGTAGCTAAACTGATTCTTTGATTTTTTTTTAGGAAGTTCCAAAAAGTCAATAGTTTCCATCTTTTCTTCAGGGAAAGAATAGTCACCAAATAAAGATAAACTATCAATGGAAAGGAAAATAAAATATTTTTAAAAATTAGACAACCAGTTTATAAACAACATAAATGCATATGCTGATTTAAATGCATTCTGTAAATAAGTTGAAGAAAATACTCTGAAAATCAAAGCACATCCTTGTATCACACTGTGACACATTTTCTTAGAGAAGCTCTTCCTAAAGTCTACTCCAGAGAATACTCGTCTCATGAAAGTTCCCCAAGAAATGAAGTTGCAATGATTTAAAAATTTTTGAGAAATATGTGAAGTTCACTATGGGAGATACTAGAAACTATGAAAAATATTGGTTTAACTCAGCATTTCTCAAATTGTTTTTGTTCT
Source organism: Lepilemur ruficaudatus (assembly GCA_963574885.1). Taxonomy (NCBI): domain Eukaryota; kingdom Metazoa; phylum Chordata; class Mammalia; order Primates; family Lepilemuridae; genus Lepilemur; species Lepilemur ruficaudatus. The sequence goes on along the minus strand of CAUYRT010035302.1, from coordinate 51,067 downwards.
ACAAAAACTTTTAGACAAATACTATCTTTAAAACTTTTCACAGTTACTTCCGTTAATGTTGTCATACACATTCCGAACAAGAACAATGTACTTCATCAATTGAGCAGTCTTATCCCCCAAAAGCATATTGTTATCTGAATTAATTAAAAATATAAATATAAATCAAGTGAAAAAAAAAGAGAGAAGACAAATTTAAATTTATGAAAAGCTAAAAGTGAATCAAAGAATAGTCTTGTAAAGTGCCTTTGTGTGTAACCATAGAGGAGGAAATTGAGAACTCTGTAGCACATCTATTACAAGGTTTGAATAAGTTAGAGACAGGATTAAATCTCCATGTCAATGTGGACATTTTAGTAATGTAAATAGGACTTAGAAAAACATTTTCTATAATTTTCTCATCTTTCATATTTCAAATATATAAAATACATCATTTTTTGCTATTGCGTGTTTTAAGGCTGCTGTATTTTGCTCGTTCCAAATTTATTATAGTCGCTGCCATTAGTATACTTACACAAAGAATTTTGCAAAAGAGATTGAAATATGTGATAGGATGCCATTCTCTTTTGAGTTCTAGTCTTACTTTAATATCACCTTGTAATTTATACTTCATCACACGCCTTTCTAATGGCTCCATTTCTGGTTGGCTCTGAAGGCAAAGCTCACGTTAGCCTTTCCATGAAGTTTAATGAGATTTCCCTCAAGTCATACATTTTTGAAAAGTGGGAGGTTTAATAATGGGCTTAAATTAAATGAACCTAGGTCTAGTGATGAGGTCTCTGATTTTAATTTAGTTCATGGAAGTTGCCCTTATGGTTGGAATGGTTGATTAGTTAGAGGACATGAATAGGTTCAGTCCTATGAGAAGGTAAAAGCAGTTGCTAATTATGTGATTTGATTTTAGAGATGTTGAAACATTCACCTATAAGCAAAAATTTTATTCACCAGTGTAGTTCTAAATAGTATTTATATTAGAAAACAGCTGTTAAAATGCAAGTACTTTATCTGGAAGATTTAGCACATTAGTGTAAGTTATTATAATAAATATTCTTGACACACATTCAATGAGCACCTAATCATAATAATGGTAGTAGCTAACTCTTTCAGCAGGTATTTTGTGCCTGGCAATGTGCTAAACAATTAAAACAGTGTTTTATTTACTCCTTATAACAATCCTATAAGGTAAGTATTAAACTAATTACTAGAATACCAACTGCGAGCTATGCTTATTGCTAGAAAAACTATAATAAAAGCATCAAATGACCTTCTTTTCTAGAGCTTACTTGTATTCTGGTACATGCAAATAGGCTCATTAACAAACATATAAACCAACAATTAACACAAGGGAGTGGCAAGTTCAGTGAAGAAAATTCAGCACAGTAATATGATGGAGAATGGCTTTGAGGACCTGATTTAGATCAGAGTGTCAGGGAAGGGGCTTTTAAGGAGATACCACTTGAGCTGAGACATGAAAGAGAAGGGGCACAACTTGGTGGACAGGTAGAGCGAAACGTTCCAAGTACAGCCAACAACTAGTGCGAAAGCCTTGAGGAAGGAACTATCTTTGTGTGACTGTAGACCCGTAGTGACAATATGGATCAGTCACGGGTTGCTGGCTTGGGGCCAGATCATGTGGGGCTTTGCAGGGCGTGGTTAAAAGTTGGGCTTTCATTCCGTGGATGCGAAAAGTGTTTTGAAAGGGGAATGATCAGATTCACCTTTTCAAATGACCACACTGGCTACTGTGAGGAAAATTATCAGGGGAAGGAACTGAGGGGAAGCAGGAAGAGGAGTTAGCAGACAACTGAGTAGCCCTTATAAGGCGATGGTAGCAGGAACCTAGGAGACATAAGAGGAGGTGGAGAGAGAAGTGGAAAAATGAGGATTGTGTGTTGGATCTGGAGCCACCAGGATGGGCTAATGGATAAAGGGCAGGGGGGACAGCAGAATCAAGGATAGAGACTAGAATTTTGGCTACAAAAAGTGAATAGACTATGGTGCTTTTTAGTGAGAGAGGACGGGTGGAGAATAAATTGGTTTAAAGAGGGATGATCAATTATTGTTTGGACATTTTGAATTCAAGATAGCTATTAGACATAAAATTAAGGATGCCAATTATGTAGACAATTCGGTGTATGAGACTAGAGTTCTGATGACAGGTCATGCCAGGTGATATAAATTTAGGAGTCACTATCATTGATGACACTTAGAGAGGGGATAAGTTAGAAAAAAATAGCTGAAACTTGGGATACTTGACATTTTGAGATTGGACAGAGGAGGAAGAACAAGAGAGAAGGGAGAGGAGGAAGGAGGGATGGTCTCTCAGAAGCTAAGAGGAGGAAGAGTGTTTCTAAAAGGTGGGGGCTGTTAACTATTAATATATCCTGCGCTAATGATAGATACGGTAAAATCACAACAGTAAAGTGACCACTGTGGGAGGGGCCATGAAAATTGAGAATAAGAATGTGGAGAGACCACATACAGTGACTGTAGGGGATGTTTTTAGGGAGTTTTGTTCTGAAGGGGAGGAAAGACGTAGATAGTTAACTTTGGCAGGTGACAGGTTTGAGAAAGGTGTCATTATTTGTTTTATTTATTTATTTTTTGTTTCATTTTTGAAAACGAGACATGTCTGCAACTCTTAGAAATAATGCAGCAAAGAGGGAAAAATTAATAGTGCAGGAGAGAGAGTGGAAAATTGGAAGAACAGCATCGTTTGAGTAGGCAAGAAGTCTCAGGACCCAATGGACGGGAACAGACACTTTAATCTTGGCAAAACTGGCGAAGGCAGAGAGAGTAGGTGTAGATGCAGACACTTTAGTCAATTTGGAGCTGGGGAGATGACAAATATAAGAAAAGGTTATCATCCAAGTGTGAAGGCTTGGAGGAGTGAGTATTGAGAAGAGTTATCCCAGACTGTAGAAAACAAATCATAATATATATGACATTATGGTGAGCCGTGTAGACTGACCATTTGGGATTTATTGTCATGAATTCAAAGTGAAACCAATAAACACAATTGTGTCTGTTTTTCCTCCCCGTGGTTGGTTGCTTGGTTGCTTGGTTGCTGGCCTCAGGTAGGCAGATGGTTGGGTTTTATTCTGTTTGGTGCTTTGCCAGGGGAGAAGGAGATATGGAATTAATAGTTTTGCAAAGGAGCGATTAAAAATAAAACCCGTGGAATCTAAGCTGCCTAAGGGGGGGGGAAAAAACAGCACACAGGAGGGAGGGAGAGTGATGGGTATTGGAAAAGTATTAATGTCCTTGTGTAATTACCCGCATTTTACCAAAGGGGACACCGAGGCAGAGAGGGACTAGGTAACGTGCCCCAATGCCACACAGAGAAGGGCTGTGTAACAGCACTGGGACTCAAGCACAAGCCACGGCTGCTGGTTGTGGGGTCATACTGTCTCCTGTGGATTGGGCCTTATACTAAGGAAAGGATACAAAGCAGAGTGTGAAATAAGCCTTGTCTTCAAGTGATTTAAGTTCTTGGTGGTATTCTTTCCCAGGCAGAAGTAAGGTAAGGTAAGATCAGTAGCTAGAAGACATCAGAACTGTGTGTCGCCAACATAGGAAGACTTGGGTCTAAAAAATGCTGAGAAAGGAGAGCTAGGAGATTGAGGAAAACCCATTTCCCTGACTTCCCAAATCCTCCCGGAGTGAACCTGCATGGAAGATTCTGTACCTCACAACTATGTATTTCTCCCTGATTAGCCTAAAGAACACCTCAGAGGCATGCAGTTTGTGAAGAGGGCAAAACTAATGCCTCAATAAGCTTTTAGTAAGTAAGGTTGGGCCTGGTGTGGTCGCTCATGCCTGTAGTCCCAGAACTTTGGGAGGCTGAGGTGCGAAAATGGCTTGAGGCAAGGAGTTCAATTCAAAAACAGCCTGGCCAACACAGTGAGACCCCATCTCTACAAAAAATTAAAAAATTAGCTGGGCATGATGATGCATGTCTGTAGTCCCAGCTACTCAGGACACTGAGGCAAGAGGATCACTTGAGCCCAGGAGTTCAAGGTTATAGTGAGCTATGATCGGGCCATAGCCTGAGCAACAGAGGAAGACCCTGTCCCTAAAAAAAAAAAATTGAGATCACAGAAAAGAGTCTTACCTTAGTCCTCAAGATTCATTGGCAATAAATTAAAACCTGTAATTATTTAGCAGAAGTGGTCTGGAACCATTAGGAAATGTATGTTAGATTCAGAGAAAATGCAAATCATAACACTGGGCATACATTTTACAATCAAATATTATTAATTTAAACAATAAACAAAACAAAATCAAATGGACATAAATTAGTTAAGCATAGAAGAAATATTGTCAGATAATGGTGTCACTATCTAAATATGAGTATATTTTAAGACATAACTTCTGTAGCAACAGAGTTTGATATATCTTCCTCCTGAACTCATTTTAGTTTAATCTCATTAAAAAGTCCACTAGCATCACGCAGTCTGAATATATATTCTTAATAACATTCAACAATGAAATCCACTTATTTCATTTACTATGTTGCTCTTCCACATAGAAAATGATAGTCTCCATTAGTTTTCCAAAGCTACTTAAAACATCACTCAGTCCAGTGGAAAGCTCGCTATGTGAAATTGACAGACTCTAAGAGCATCATCTTCATGTTTCCCAAACATTTTGTATAAAGTATATATTGAATACCAATGGATTTCTTCAAATGCATTGAAAAGTATGTAATAGTACATAAAAAACCAGTATTTAGGAACAATTTAATATTTTCAGAAAATTAACTTAAGAATATTTTACATATCTAATCTTAATGCAACTGAGAAAAATTGCTGTGCCTTCTATAAATAACTTTGTCCCAGGTAAAACAGTAAGAAATTCTATTTTCTTTTTTTTTTTTATAGTAATTCAAGGTCCTTCTATCTAAAACATTTCTCATCTTTCAGAAAAATCTCTGACAGACCATTTTGTGTTTTAGCTGAGAGGCAGTAGCTATTAACTAGATAGTTGTCTATTTTATTTTTACATGGATAAAGTTGATGAGACACACACAAAAGGGATTTATACGTGAAGAAATGCCTCATACTGACTTTAAATAAAATTCATCTCTTTTAAAAATATGAAGCTTACTGTAGATTTTTATCGTTTATGCATAGTTGAATCTAAATGTTGCGAAGAATATATATGTCTGTGTCCATGGCTATAGTATCACATGCATTTCTTCAGAGATGTCTATATTTCAGTATTTCCAGGCTGGGTTTTCTTTTCTTCGACTTCAAAGGAAGAAAAATATATTAGTGGTTCATTTTGATGCCAATGCAGATAATTCCCTTGATCAAATTAAATATAATGGCATTTAAAGGAAACAGTGCCAGTAAATTAAAAAAAAATGCTCTCTTTATTTGAAAAGTTTATTAGAGAAAAGGCAATGAAGAATTTAAAGATTATTTCTCTTATAATCCTGGGTTAATTCCTTCATGTGTTTATTTGTACACTATTTATTTGTTTAATAATAAATATTTGTTGAGTGTAGGCCATGCAATAGTCATTAGCTAAACATGCCAGCTCTGCCAGTGCAATACGAGGCCTCCCGTTTATTTGTCAGCCACAAAAGCTCATCACCTTCATGAGCCCCAGCAATCAAACTAAACTGACAAATGGTAACACCTGGGATTGACTAGAGTTTCTGCTCTTACCTAAGGAATTAACTTCTTTACATATGATAAAGACAGTGGATATTCATTCCTTGTCTGTTGTTTAGAGGGTTGGGGGCATTTTCTGACTAAGCTTTGGTATAGTCAAGGATCTTCTGGATCTTTGAGGTCTTTGAAGCTGAAACTCAGCTGCAGGTGGCACTGACACTGTTCATTTTCCTGTTGTCCTGGAACTACAGCTGAGTGTAGCTGAGAAAGCAGGTAGTAGCTACCAGGTCCAGTTTAGAGAAAGAAGTTGTGGGGGCTCAGAGTTAAATAAAGTTCTCCAGCTTTAAGCAACATAACAATAGCTCAAACCAGCTACTTGTTTAAAATGCAGAATCCCTTTCTCCTATGCCCCAACATACACACTTCCGATTCAGTAGGTCCTCTAGCCGGGAAATGAGTGTTTTCAAGTAGCAGCCCAGCTAGTATAGATGAGGATGACTTACGTACAGATCCTACTAAGTCAATGGTTTTCACATTTTTTTAATCAAATAAAATCTACTTTTAAAAACAAAGATCCACGTGGCATCTTGGTATAAAATGCAAAGACAAAGCAAAGATTGGTCTTCAGGGGACAAGGGCAGTGGTGTACTGGAGCCAGCTTGTACCATCTTGCCAGGACCGATTATTAATTTTTTAGGGATTTTGTGAGCCCCATGTTTACCATGGCCATTACTAAAATTCAATTACGTAGACTTGCAATTAAACAAATTATGTTTAAGACAAAGGTAATATATGTGTTAAGCCTACTACATTTTACTGTTATCTATGCCTTGAGTTTATTTACATCCATCAGGTGGTAGAGATTCTTCATATCTCTTCCCAGCTCTGCTTTCAGTGAGTGAAGTCACACCTGTAAGTTGAAATTGGTCTCGTTGGGTGTTTATAACATAGAGCTCAGCAAATGCTACAAATCAAAGCTTTTTCCCCCAGAGAGCCCGATTTTGAACATTTATTTAGCATACCACTAAACAAAAGTGAGTGCCGGGAGTGAGTGCCAGTTTCTTAGCCTCTCCCTTATTCTCTCAGTAGACTCTAAGGTGCCTCAGGAAAGCAAAGCATAATTGAGCAAAGAAAAAAAGCTGACCTAATTATATTGTTATATTATGACTGTGAACATGAAAAGGTGAAAAACAAACACACAACACAAGAAGAAGAAATTAAGAGGAAGGTCAAGTTCTTTAGTATGAACACATAACATCTTACAAATTTGGTCATGAGACTAGGAACCTTGACTTTTTTCATATTCCTCAGAAAAATGGCATTACGGCAGATCCAAATAATTGCTCCTGGCTACCCTTTTTCCATCAGTTCCTTTAAGTGATAATGATTACAAGATGAGGATAGGTGCATATATGGATATCTCCACATTATATCTTCATTGTTAGACCAGCAAATGGTCCCTCCTTCTCAGTGTTGTTGATGAATGATAAACACCTCTGTGCCTTCTGTGAAATACAAGTGATCATCTTGTATAAGAGAACCACACTTAGCATTTACTTTAGCAAATTTAATTATAGACATTTTTCCTGCTTTCTTTCTATAACCTATGCTTTTGTCTGTAACACTAACATATAATTTGATATGCCCCCAAAGTAGAAGAATTACACAGTGCCTTTAATATCTTTGTAATGAATATAAATAATTTCATTAGCAATGGATTATTTCAGCCTTTAAGAAATGAAATGATTAGAATTTTTTTATGTTTGTTAGAAAACAATTTTTTTTCTTAAGGGACTCCAGTATCTAGTTTTACATAATAGTGTTTAGTCTTGTGTCTGTCATTCAACCATCTATTCATTAATTCATTTTTATAAATTCATTTATTCAACAGTTATTATGCACCTATTATTTAACAATTACATATTGGCTTCCCTGAAAAAGTCTTATCACTAAATAACCTGAAATTTACATCATTCAAATTAGCTATCTGAATTGCAGTATAATAAATTAAATAGACCAGTATGTGCTTTTTTCCCCCTTATTTTAAATTGTATGTAAAAGGAGTAAATGCTTGCCTTAAGAATCCTCACTTAAAAAGTATAAAATATTTTAACATCCTACATATGGACATTCCATTTAAAATGCCAGATGAAAAGTATGACTTTCAAGCAATAACTTGTGTAATTTCGCCCTGTGATTGAGAATAAATTTCTTGATTTTTAGAAATATCTACATGTGACATCACACAGTGTGAAGTCTACTTTTTATTGAGATGTTATGTAGGTATGTAGACTTACCTGTTCTTCAATCAAATGAGCATATCTTTTTCTGAGAGCATTTTCCAGAGTTGTGGTTTTGATTTTAGAATTGATTTTTCCTCCATACTGAGGAGGACATGGGTATCAAGAAGTTTACTGTGGGATATAACTTGACAGAGTGACCCACACAGGTGTCAGATGTTACAAATAAGAAAATACAACTATTCTGTGCCATGTGGGTCCTGGAAGAACTGACACTGATGGGGAGTGAAGCTCTTTAGCCAACAGGAAAAGTATCTGTCATGCTGTCACATCAGATTCCATTCAAACTAATAAACACTATTGTTATGACACTATTCTTGGGAAATATATTTCTGAATATGCTCTTGGCTCTTTGGATGAAAAGTCATAAATGACTGTAAAGTACATAAACAGTAGCTGTCATAATAAGCACACTATAAAAGGAATTTATGTTTATTGTAACTATCAATATCTGTATGTGTGAAATACACAATAAAGCAAGTATCTCCACAAGGCAGCACATCAGATCTTCAGCCAATACTGACAATCAGGAATCCTCCGCCTGCCTTTTCAGAGGGTTGTGACTAATGATATAATGGGTTTGAAAAGGCTTTTTTCATGAACAAAGTAAACTTATTTCAGTTCTAGGTTTTATATTTGATGAACTGATTTTCAGAGCTTAGAAAACAACATTTAAGTGAGTATTAATTGGATTCAAACTTTTAAATGCATGCATCTTGCTCAAATTCTATTTAATCCTCAAACTGTTAGGTGGGATTTTTCCAGTATTAACAATTTTAATTTATTCTACCTTTACCAACCTGAAGTCTCCTCTACCACACACACAACAAACAAACAGAATCAGCAAGGATTTATCTTGAACCTGTAATTTTCATTTTGCTGACTCACAAAATATCTGCCAAAAGACTTTTAAAAGTCCGATTCTCCACTCATCTTCTGATGTTTGAGTCGTTTTACAACACTTTCTTCAAGTCTGTACTCGAACTGTTCTGATAACAGGGAAATTTCTTTTGTCTTTAAGCAGCCATTTTTGTCATATGTAGGTCTAACTTTCAGGAATTTATATTCAAAGCTCTACTCCTCTATAACTCCCATTTATTGTCATAATTATTTCCCCTGGGATTGTAAAGAACAAATCTGGTGAGATTAGTGACCTGCTCTTAGGGCACAATTCTGAAAATTTGGAGAGGTCTGTCAAGCCTCCTTTCCCTCCACCAATTCTCTTCTCCAAGTTAAATAGTTTCTATAAATATTCCTTAGTTTCTACAAATATTTCCCATTTGCTTGTCAGCTCCCTACTTGATATGTCATCCTTCTCTGCATAGTTGCAGATGTCATGTGACCATTAGGCATTCCTTAAGAGTACCTTCCTCATCTTAGATATTGCATTATTATTCACGTAGCGAACAATCACATTGATGTGGATAGCCACGTTATCTTGTGGAAACATTATAGATCTGATTCATCATGAAACCTGTAGTATTTCATGAATGATGCTGACAAAATGCATGTCTTTCACTCTATTCATGCCAAGCTTTATCTGACTCATATGCAAGACCCCTTTATTTATCTTTGTTACATTTTATCTGTGATTAACCCTGTTGCTACAGTCTCTTAAGGTACCTTGGAATCTTCATATGTGTATTCAACATCGATAAACAAAGATTAGCTGTACATGTGGAATGTGTCAGGCGATGTGCAAGATGCTAATTCTGTGGCCGATTATTTGTTACACCATCCCGGTGATCTTCTCTCTCACTGTCATTCATCCTCCATACCCAGACCGTATCTCAATATTATTTTCTTTTCTTTGAAGTCACCTTCATTATAAACCTTAAACTCCAAAAACCCCCAAAGTGGCGACTTTACTTTTCTTCCAAATTTCTATTGTCATCACTCTATAGAATTATTCCTATCATAAACACTTTCAGCTTGATAACTTTCATTTCTTTTTCAATTTATCGTTTTCCTTAATCTTTCACTCTCCTTTTCAGACTGGATTTTGTGATTGATCATGCAACTAACCATATTGAGTACCTTTGGGATAATTTTTGGTTTGTTTTTTTTTGCTTTAATAAATTATCATTTGTCTAATATCAGTCCTAGAAACTGCTTTGCCTGTTGTTAAAGTCAAGCTAATTAGCCCCATGGGAGAAAATCCTACCATGGCAGAGAAGCATTGATCTGAAAGACCCTAAACAAGCCACCAAGCCGTTCTTCATGTTGACATTCTCCTGTTCTTTCCATATATCTTTTATCAGGTGTTAATCCAATACATCTTTAGTTTTCTCAATATTCTTTATGTCATTGGCAAAATAAAAAAAATTCAGATATTTATTCTGCTTCCTACCAAAATCCACATGCTTTGCGCATATCCAAAAGGTCAAATGGTATGCAGGGGACGGGTTTCCTGACCTAGCCCATTTTCATCCAAATTAGAATCATATCAAGAAACAGTTTTTCTATACATTTTTTTTTCTAAGAGTATTTCAAACTGACTTATTGGGGTAACTATTCCAGGTTTCTATATGATTTCCTGCAGTTTCAAGATCATATATGTATTGTATTTTCATTCAAAGCCACAACAAAAGGGGATGATAAAAAGAAAAATGATCCTCCTGTTTGACTTCCTGGTTTTCCTACAGAACTGTATCTGATTTTACTTACAACTCTCCTGAATTACTTTTATGAATGGTTCACCAAACATATGAACCAGTGTTTACAACTTCATAATTGGTATAAATATTTTTTTTTATGTGGAATAGTTCAGGGGTCAAACCAAAAGCAAGATACAGAAATGGTGTACATATTTCTCTTGTTCTTTCTAGTCTCAAGATGTATTTGCCAGTCGGCTTGTTCTTGTTTCCAGACTTCAATGTCACACAACAAACCGCTGGCCAGATACGCCATAGAGATCATACGTAAACCCTATGGAGAACCATCACTCTCTTAAACATTGACTTAGAGTGACATCTTGAAAAACACTTTAGTGATAAAATCAGCCAAGCTCCTCCTTTTAAAGACTAGACAAAATATAAACACGTCTAACTTCCTTAGCAATTTAGTGACAGACCTGAAACCCACGCTCCAGTTAAACTAGTGCTAATTCTGTTCGATATTTAAAGAATGCACAGATGCGTGCGCGCACACACACACGAATTCTCAATGAATTGGTAATGCCTTTTAATAGCTAAATCTCTTGAAAAAGTAATAATCTGTTTCATAATGATTGATATAAAGCTGAGGCTTTTGATAACTGGGTGGTTTGTCCCTCCCTTCCTCTCTTCGTCCTTGTAAATATATTCATTTTATTACTTACACAAGACAAATATGTGTAACAAAGGGAGAGTCACATAATTTTCGTTTGACAAACCTCGTAAGTATGAGGAAGGATGTCCTCTAGGTAGTCAATTTCCATTCTTTTCATTCTAATGTTAATGATGTTATTTAAAGTTATTGGAAGCACAGCATCAAATGACATTATTGCAAATGACTTCATGACACAGAGTGTGCTGTGTGTAAGGAATATCAACTAGAAGTTCTCAGGTGTTTTCCCCTTTAAAATGCAAAGGAAGAAATGCAATTACTATTTATTATTTAGTTACCTAATGCCTGCCCATCATGCCTTTGAATTTGGCCCGGTAACTTATAATTAAAAGAATCATTATCCCTGCTGGATGTGGGCACAGATTCACATTATTTCCTTGGAAGCCTGTCTGCTGTCTCACTTTAATGAAAATTTAAACCTCTTAGAATGACATGTGGTACCTGGAATTATTTTTCTTTTGTCTGAACAGAGCTACAAGGGGAATGAACTCTTAGAAAAAATAAGTCACTGTTTTTTTTTTTTCTATAGATTCTTGTCTTCCAAGAATTTTTTTTTTCTTGGCAAGGATTGATAAGGAAAATATAAAGGATCTATAAAACATCATAAGAATATAAGTTAATAAAATAAAAACAAAACATCCAGACTTTTTTCCTCCACTTTCAACCCAAGTATTTGGCTATTTTTTGTTGTGTGTAGTGAAAAATACATAAGACAACATTTGCCATTTTAATTGTTTGTAAGTGTGTTAGTCAATGGCATTAAATACATTCATGTTGTTGTGTAACCCATCACTGCCATCCATCTCCAGAACATTTTTATCACCACAAACAGAAACTCTTAGCTTCCCATTCCCTTTCCCCCCCAGAACCTAGTAACCACTATTCTCCTTTCTGTCTCTATGAATTTCCCTATTCTAGGTACCGCATGTAAATGAAATCACATAATGTCTGTCCTTTGGTATCTGGCTTATTTCACTTAGCATAATTTTTTGAGATCCATCCACAATGTTGCATGTTTCAGTAATTTAGGTTTTCTAATTACTAAGTATGGATATACCGAAGTGTCTTTGATGGAAATAGGATTGTTTGCATATTGAGGCTAATATAAATAGAACTTCTGGAACATTGTTGAAGAAGGCTTTCATGGACGTAAGCTTTCTCTTGGGTAAGTATCTAGAAGTATAACTACTGGATCTGAATTTAGATATATGTCTTACTTAATTAGAAACAGTTTTGCAAAATGGTTATAATGTTTTGAATCCCCACCAGGGGTGTATGAAAATTCCAGCTGTCTAATCTTAACCAACTTGTTAATTTTAGCAAATCTCATGGATGTGTAGTTATATCGCCTCATGGCTTTACTTTGTATTTCTATGATAACTAAAAACGTTGAACATATTTTTGTATGTTCATTGACCATTTAGACGTTTCATTTTGCCCATTTTTTTAGGTTGGAGTGTAGGAATTTTTGATATATTTTTTAAAAAGTCATTGTCTTATTTTGGTATTGTGAATACTTTTTACAAATCTGAGGCTTTGCAGAATGTTGTCTTTTGATGAGCAGAGCTTTTGTTTTGTTGAAGTCTAAGTTATCGTTTTTTCTTTTATTATTAATACTTCTGACCTCTTTAAGAATGCTTTGTTCACCCCAAAGTAGGAAGCTATTTTTCTATGTTTTACTAGCTTTTACCCTTAGGTCTATGATCCATCTTAAATTAAGTTTTGTGTATAGATTAAGGAAGGGGACAAGATTCTTTATTTTTTTCATGTAGATATCCAGTTTTGTCACTACCATTTATTAAGAGAATCCCCTTACCTTATTGAATTATTTAGTTCATTTCTTAAAAACATTTGACCACATATGTATTTATGTTTGTACCTGTTTCTGGACCATATTTTGTTTCATTGATCTATTTGCTTATCCCTATGCTAATACCATACCATCTTATCTGCGATACATTTATAGTCTTGGAATCAGGTAGTATAAGTCTTCTAGTGTTGTTCTTTTTTTTTTCAAAATAGAACATGGCTATTTATATTTCTTTTTAAACAATTATTCTCCACAAAACAATATATAATCTTGGTAAGAAAATGATCTGGATGCCCAGTGAAATCTAGGTCATTAGATTATCTTTTATAATTAAACAAGGCCCATAAATAAATAAAAACTTTAAGTTAAATATGTGGATGTGTGGGTAACTGAGATAAAATGGAAAGAAGGCTAATGCGTTTGAGTGTCTATTATGTGCCAGGCATTCAGCAAAGTGCTTTACCTATCTTGTCATTTTTAAACTTAATTCTAACAACAAACTCTTTGAGGTAGTTATTATTTAATATCTCCATTAGTGGATGAACAAAGTGAGGTTTAAAGAGGATATTTGTTCAAAATACTCAACTGAATTTTCTTTCATCCTTGATAATCATGGCATACCAGTATTTATCTTGACTGCTCATGTGGGCTGCCTGCTTTGTGGTTGACAGATGGAATTTTGGTTAGAGCTAGATCTGCTATACTGCCTACACAGTTGTCAGACCAAATACAAATACAATCCAGAGAGTAGTTTGGACAATTCTGTGACAATTCAGAGGATATTTCATAAAAATGGCATCCCAAAGTACATTATTTAAAAGTGAGTGCTTATCCTAAACAAAAAGAACAAAGCTGGAGGCATCACATTACCTTACTTCAAATATTACAATGCTACAGTAACCAAAACTGTGTGGTACTGGTATAAAAATGGACACATAGATCAATGGAACAGAATAGAGAACCCAGAAATAAAGACACATCCTACAACCAACTAATCTTTGACAAAGTAGATAAAAACATACACTTGAGAAAGGACAGCCACCTTATTCAATACATGGTGCTGGGAAAATTGGATAGCCACATGCAGAAGAATGAACCTGGCCCCATATCTGTTCACCATATACAAAAATTAACTAGAGATACATGAAGATTTAAATGTAAGATCTGAAATTATAAAAAATCCTTAAAGAAAAACTAGGAAAATCTCTTCTGGATATTGACCTAGGCAAAGAATTCATGAATAAGACTGCAAAAGCAAATGCAAGAAAAACAAAAATAGACAAATGAGACTTAATGAAACTAGTTCTCAAAGGAACTAAAAATAGAACTACCATTCAATCTAGCAGTCCCAATACTGGGTATCTACCCAAAGGAAAATAAACCATCATATCAAAAAGATGCCTGCCCTTGTATGTTTATCACAGCACTATTCACAATATCAAAGATATGGAATCAACCTAAGTGTTCATCAACAGATAACTGGATAAAGAAAATATGTATATATGTCATGAAATACTACTCAGCCACATAAAAGAATGAAATCATGTCTTTCGTAGCAATAGCGATGGAACTGGAGGCCATTAGCTTAAGTGAAATAACTCTGAAATAGAAAGTCAAATACTGCATGTTCTCACTAGTTGAAGCTAAATAATGTGTACACAGGGACATAGACGGTGGAATAATAGACATTAGAGACTACGAAGGGTGGGAGCCTCCGAACGTGACGGAGGATGTGGAATAAGAAATCACCTAATCGATACTCTGTACACCATTCAGGTAATAGTTATGCAAAACCCCCAGACTTCACTGCTACACGATATATGCATGTAACAAAACTGCCCTATAACCCTAAATCTATGAATATAATAGCAATAAAAAATAAGTCCTGGCAAAATAAAGCAAATTCTGATTTCCACTGCTTTTCAAAATCATTATTGAGTATAAAAAGCCATATAAAATGTATTTTTTTCTATAAAAAAGTCTGGGAAACTAAGTGAAGGCAATAAGCATTAATAGTTGTAAAATTATGCAATAGTCACAAAACCAACTTATACGAACAACTAGATTATCATCATCTTGCCACCACTGAAAACAGAGACCTTTGTACACAATTGGGTTTAATCTTTAAACCTATTAATTATTAAGAAAACCTAAGAACACACATGGTTTAAAACCACTAAATCTACTACTTTATAAAAGAATCTGATGAGTCATTGTTTTTGACTTTCACATGGTAAACTTTTTAGATATCAACAGTTAAAAGTAATTTGTTTCTTATATTCTTTGAGTTTATCTAATATATATTGATAGTGATTTTCTTTATGATGATGATTTTTACTTATGACACAGAGAAATGCATCATATTGTATTTGATTTCTACTCTTCTAATGGATGTTCTACCATATAATTACCTGATACATGGTGTTGGGTTCTAGGTGAATCTGAGGGAATTATGGCTCCCAGAATTGTGCAATGTGAACACCACCTTGTGGATAATAAATACTACGTTTATATGCCATGTTTAGATCAAATAAGATTATAACTATTTTGGCAATGTGTTTATAATAATCAATGACACAATAATCTTTTAATTATGCATGTTAATCCTTACAAAACTCTGACATAGACAGAATTGAAATATAATATTTTCATTTAAGATGAAGAAACACAGAATCAGAGATAATGATGTGTCCAAGCTCACATACATTTCAGGGAGCCCCTATATTTCTTACAAGCCTCACATTAGTAGTAGACACTGAAAATGATAAAGATTTATGAGAAGTATCATTGCAACTCAGGAATCCACAGTGTACAGTAGTGACACAAGCAGCCAAACACATAAAATTGAATTTGAAAAGTGCTGTGATAGAGGCATGTTAAGAAAAGAGGAGAACCTGACCTGCAGTATGAACGACATTTACTTATAGAAAATGAACCCTGAGCAGTTAGCAGCTAATACTTATTGAAAGGACCTCAATGTCTATGATATGTCATATGCATTAGGGGTACCTAATATTATTTAACCTTCACAAAACCCCAGCAAAGCCCATTAGTATTCTCTATTTTATAGTTTCAGAAAATGAAAGAAAGAAAAGCCTAAGGAAAAGAAGAGATGAAATGACCTTTCAAAATTTCTCCCAGGTGTATCATTTTGGGATTCTTCAAACTCCAAGTAACCATGAGCCACTATAGTTTTCTTCCTTGTTTCTGGCTATTAATGTTCTCCGCTCTAAGCTCTTCGGTAGTGGCTCCTGTTGACAGAGGCCATGTGAGAGAGATGGCGACTGCTGATAATTAGTAAATTCACGAAGCAGAGATGTCAATAAGGGGATTGCACCTATAGAAAGGCCCACAGGGGTTTACATGGTGGGGCCCTTTGATTGGTATTTTTGACATGATTACAAAAAAAAAATGTCAAATAAAACCTCACTGATTTCCTACCTTGAGTAGAGGAATTCAACTGTTTTGGACACTTAATATTTAACCCCAGAAATCAGAGAGTTGTGGAAAAATATCTCTGATTTTTCTTGGTTTTGCTTCAAGGGGTATATAAACGATAATATGATACACAGAATTTCAGATGGCTTATTAGAAAATTCTTGTATTTTGAATATCCAAGGGCTGAAAAAATAATGTAATTTATGCCTTTTATCTTAGCATGTGAAAGTGCTACATAAGCAGAATGATAGCATAATAAACATTTTAATCAGAACTAGAAAAGAACAATAAAAGCAATGCGTTTCATTTTATTTTTGTTAGGGAAGAATCATAAGAAAAGATGTAAAAATATTTAGACATACAAAATTTAATTCTAGAGTCAAAAAAAAAAAAACCCCAATTTCTCACCAGTGTCTAATATACAATCAGAAACGGTCACACCTCTACTGCTTTCTAGAAGAATAAATAAGAGAGGGTTCTAATTATTTTTATATTAAATAATTTTTTCTATAGTTTTTTTTTTAAATGAGGAGAGAATTCAGATAAGATTACAGACATGCTCATATTTAAAAATAAATAAAAAAGCAACTGGAACAAGTCCACAGAAAGCTTCCATCTTTGATTGCTCCTAACACTGAGTATCTCCCCATTTCTGAGTTTGCCTCAGTGCATCCTGAGTTCTATCAAGAATTATGGGATCAACAATTACCTCTACAATTGCCTATGCAATTTCCATAGTTATAGTCAATTTTATGTATGAAAAGCAGAGGAATAAAGGCTACCAATCTTGGTTTTGTCACTGAAAGGATCAGAAACGGAGTTGTTCCATAGCATCCAGACAGGAGTATTTGTAGAAAATGTGTTAGACAATGATCTTCAGGGCATCCAAGGCTTTGGCGTCAGACTGGATATTAAGTCTCTCTTTTTGGTTGCTTGACTTTTCATAGCTCATTAACCATCTAACTATTGCTTCCCTTATCTATAACATTAGACGAATACTAAGTCCCAACTCTCATAAGATCGTTGTTAGGATTAAATAATACCTTTACATGCACAACACCTCGCAGAGGTTGTCATTATCATTTTTATTTAGTATTTCCATTTTTCTCAGAGTCTATGTCTACACTTACAAACTGGCTTGTCAGAGTCATTTTAATATTCTGAAATTTAAAAAAAAAATTAATCCATTTTTAAGACATTTATAATAATGACATAACATTTTCACTTTCATAGAGTCTTGTTCTATTGTTTTCATATTGCTTAAATGTATATAAGAAATATCTTTAGGGCATTAGCCTGTGTTCTTGATGCAAAACAGCCAGTGAAAAGTGTCCAGGAGTTGGGCAGTCCTTAGAAATGTTATTTAGCTCTTTGGGAGCTGAGATCTTTGAGCTTCTGAAAGGACCTTAGTTCCCCAAAGTAATTTGACTAAGAGACAGTGAAATGGAAGGATTCCAGGAGGATCGGTCAGGCTGACTAAGGGCAGAGAAGATGGAGAGGTGAGGTGAAGACTAAAGGTGGGGCTGGAGAAGGTTGCCTGGTACCTGACATGCATTAGTGTCAAAGGCTTGGGACTTGGAGTGAGCTGATCTGCTAGGGGTCAGAGTAGCTGAGTAGCTGATCAAGAAAACATGGACACACTTGAAGCTCTGACTCATGTGCAGCAAAGGCAATACATGTAACCTAAGCATTTGTATCCCTGTAATATGCTGAAATAAAAAGTAATTAAAAAAAGAAAGCAAGCTGAAATGAAAGTAATAGTCAAGCTTTTTTAATCACTTAACTGTGATTATATAAGCAAGAGGTGAAACAGAGAAAGCACTGACTTTCCTCAGTTCCATTTTCCCCATGGAACATCACCAAGGTCAGATGGTCTATGCAGGCATAGGGGTTGTCTCACTGCTCAGAGCCCTGAACCAAAGGTTCTTATAGTTTCATGGAACCCAGGGCTGGTGCAGGATGAGGGAGAAAAAGACTTGGAGTGGAAAAGTACCAAGTACTGAGTCAGAGTGGAGAAAAATGTTTTCAAAGTTTCCTTCTCCCTCTGCCATATGAAGATCTAGGCACAGGTACCTCTCCTTGAAGGCCCCTGTAACAGAAGCCTCACAATGAAGGTGCCTGGGCTAGGATACAGATATGCACAAGAGCATGGCTGGCCAGAGGAAACTGAATCCTTGCCTGCAACTTATTTCAGAGCTTGCAATGCATTGGCTGTACACCAAGTGTGGTGTAGAGAACGCAGCTTCCCCCATGAAACCTGCCAAGCAAAGGCTTTGTGATTGATTATGGAAGATCACACACACAGTTTTAGCAAGAAGCCAGAATCCTCAATAGCTGGCATTCTTGTAGATTCCCAGTAATAGTAAAAAGAGGTAATTCCTAAAACTTGCCCAGCCTTTAAAAAAAAAAATTCCCTTTTCTCATTAGTTACAGTAAAATTTGTAAAACAGAAATGAGATAGTGTGTTTGTATTAAAGAAGAAATGTAAGAAGAACTCTAGTAAGGCTAAGACTTATTCCACCACCAGTAATAAGAGGAAATTACGGTAGCTGCACATTTCAAAGGAAGAGAAATATGTTAAAGTATTTGATTAAGGAAGTAAAAGAGCAGTCAAGATGGCTGAATAGAAACCTCCAGTGATTGTAATCTCTGCAAAAACACCAAATACAACCATACACCCAAGCAAACACCTTCAGAAGAACCAAAAATCAGGCATGTGATCATACTACTTTAACATTATATCAAGGAAAGAGGCACTGAAGAGAGCAGAAAAGACAATCTTGCATTGCCCACTCCACCCCTCCAGCACCCCGGGCAGGACCTAGTAGAGAGAGAATCTGTGTGCCCAGGGGAGGGAGAGTGAAGTGATTGTGGGGTTTTGCATTGAAACTTGGGGTCACCCTGGCACAGGGGAACACAATACAGGGCAGAATTCTTCTGGTAGCCACAGAGGGAGCATTTAGACCAGCCCAGACAGAGGGAAATCGTGAGTCCTGAAGTATGAGTACCTACTAGTCCCACCACCGGCTGACAAAAAGCATGCTAAGGTTTGGACTAAATTTCTAAGGCAGTGATGCCACAATGCTGAAATTCTTGGGCAATTCCTGTGGCAGTGCTGGCTCAGACCCACTGGACTCAGGGTGCATGTGACCCAGTGAGACACCAGCAGCTGCAGCTAAGCCAGTGCCTGTGCCACCCCTTCCCCAAATATAGGCAGCATGGCTCAGGGAGTCTTCTTCCCCTGGAGGAAAAGAAAGGGAAAGTTTCTGAAGACTTTGTTTTGCAACTTGGATATCAGCTCAGCCACAGTAAAATAAAGAGATGGAAAAGGATATTCCATGCAAATGGAAACCAAAAAGAGCAGGAGTAGCTATACTTCTATCAGATAAAATACATTTCAAGACAAAAACTATAAAAAGAGACAAGGTCATATATAATGATAAAGGGGTTAATTCAGCAAGAGAATATAACAATTCTAAATATATATGTATACACACACATATATTCCCAGCACTTGAGCACTCATACATATAAAGGAAATATTATCAAGCTAAAGAGAGAGATAGACCCCAATATAGAAATTGTTAGAGACCTAAGCACTCCACTCTTAGCATTGGACTGATCATCCAGACAGGAAGATCAACAATGAAACATTGGACTTAATCTGCACCATAGACCAAATGGACCTAATATATATTTACACAATGCTTCGCTCAACAGCTACAGAATACATGTCCTCTTCAGCTCACGGATCATTCTCAAGGTTAAACCATATATGTTAGGCCACAAAAAGTCTTAAAAAATTCAACAAAAAATTGGAATAATACAAAGTATTTTTCTGACTACAATGGAATAATATTAGAAATCAATTATAGGAGGAACATTGAAAAACATGTGAACACATGAAACTTAAACAGTATGCTCCTAAATGATCAGTGGGTCAATGAAGAGATTAAGAAGGACATTTAAAAATTTCTTAAAACAAATGAAAATGAAAACACAACATATCAAAACCCATGGGATAGAACAAAAATAGTAATAAGAAAGTTTATAGCAATAAGTGCCTACATCAAAAAATAGAAAAGCTTCAAATAAACAACCCAACAATACATGTCAAAGAACTAGAAAAATAAGAGCAAACAAAACCCAAAATTAGTAATAAATTAGAAGGAAAAAAAATAATAAAAATCAAAGCAGAAATAAATGAAATTGAAACCAAATAACCAAAAGATCAACAAAACAAAAAGTTGGTTTTCTGAAAAGATAAACAAAATTAACACACCTTTAGCCAGACTAAGAAAAAAAGAGAGAAGACTCAAATAAATAAAATGAGAGATAAAAAAGGAGACATTACAAGTGATACTGCAGAAATCCAAAGGCTCACTACAGAATGCTATGATTAACTATATTCCAATAAGTTGGAAAACCTACAAGAAATGGATAAATTTCTAGACACATACAACCTACCAAGATTGAATCAGGAAGAAATCCAAAACCCAAATAAACCAATAACAAGTAACAAGATAGAAGCAGTAATAAAAAGTTTTCCATCAAAGAAAAGCCTAGTACTGATGGCTTCACCGCTGAATTCTAGCAAGCATTCAAAGAAGACCTAAAATCAATCCTACTTAAACTATTCCAAAAAGTCAAGGAGGGGGAGATACTCCCAAACTCATTGTACAAGGCCTGTATCACCCTGATACCAAAACAAAAGACACAACACAAAAGAAAACTGTAGGGCGATATCTCTGATGAACATAGATACAAAAATCCTTAACAAAATACTAGCAAACCACATTCAACAACATGTTAAAAAGATTATTCATTATAATCAAATGGGATTCATCCCAGGGATACAAGTATAGTTCAACTTATGCAAATAAATCAATGTGACACATTATCAAAAGAATGAAAAACAAAAACCATACGATCATTTCAGTTGATGCTTCAAAACAACTGAATAGAATTCAACACCCCTTCATGATGAAAACTCTCAGAAAGCTGGGTACAGAAGGAACTTACCTCAACACAAAAAAGAACATATGTGTGACAGACTTATAGCTATTGTCATACTAAATGTGGAAAAACTGAAAGCCTTTCCTCTAAGATCCAGAACAAGACAAGGATGCCCACTTTCACCACTGTTATTCAACATAGTAATGGAAGTTCTAGTTAGATCAATCAGACAAGAGAAAGAAATAGAGGGCATCCAAATTGGAAAGGAAGAAGTCAAATTATCCTTGTTTTTGATGACATGATCTTATATCTAGAGAAATCTAAGCACTCCACAAAAAAGCTATTAGAACTGATAAACAAATTCAGTAAAACTATAGGATACAAAATCAATATACAAAAATCAGTAGCTTTGCTATATGCCAATAGCAAACAATCTGAAAAAGAAACCAAGAAAGTAATCCTATTTACAATAGCTACAAAGGAAATAAAATGCCCAGAAATAAACTCAACCAAAGAGGTAAAAGATCTCTATAATGGAAACTACAAAGTATTGATTAAAGAAAGTGAAGAGACATACACAAAAATGGAAAGCTATTCCAGGTTCATGGATTGGAATAACAAATATTGTTAAAATGTTCCTACTACCCAAAGCAGTCTACAGACTGAATGCAATCCTCATCAATATACCAATGACATTCTTCACAGAAATAGCAAAAAAAAAAAAAAATCCTAAAATTTATATGTAACCACAAAAGACCCTGAATAGCCAAAGCCACCCTGAGCAAAAAGAACAAAACTGAAGAAATCACATTACCTGACTTCAAATTATACTACAGAGCTGTAGTAACAAAAACAGCATAATAACTGCATGAAAACAGACACATAGACCAATTGCAAAAATAGAGAACCCAGAAATAAATCCACACATCTATAATGAACTTGTTTTTGAAAAAGGTACCAAGAGCTTATAGTGGGAAAAGGGCAGTCTCTTCAATAAATGGTGCTGGGAAAACTGTATATCCATGTGCAGAAGAGTTAAAGTAGACCATTATCTCTTGCTATATACTAAAATCAAAATGGGTTAAAGACTTAAATCAAATTGAAACTATGATATTACTAAATGAAAACATTGGGGAGATGCTTCAGGACATTGGTCTGGGAGAGAATTCTTGAATTACACCCCTAAAGGACAGGCAACCAAAGTGAAATTGGACAAGTGAGATCACATCAAGCTAAAAAGCTTCTGCACAACAAAGAAAAAACAATCAACAAAGTGAAGAGACAACACACATAATGGGAGAAAGTATTTGCAAACTACTTATCTGACAAGGGATTAATAACTGGAAGACAGAAGGAGCTCCAACAACTCAAAAGGAAAAAGATCAAATAATCCAGGTAAAAATGGGCAAAAGATCTGAAGAGACATTTCTCAAAAGAAGACATATAAATGGCCAACAGGTATATGAAAAATGTTCAACATTTGGCCGGGAGCAATGGTTCATGCTTGTAATCCTACCACTCTGGGAAGCCGAGGCAGGTGGATCATTTGAGCTCAGGAGTTCGAGACCAGCCTCAGCAAGAGCGAGACCCTGTCTCTACCAAAAATAGAAAAAGTTAGCCAGGCATGATGGCGCATGCCTGTGGTCCCAGCTACTCAGGAGGCTGAGGCAGAAGGATCGCTTGAGCCCAGGAGTTTGAGGTTGCTGTGAGCTAGGCTGACACCATGGCACTCTAGCCAGGGCAACAGAGTGAGACTCTGTCTCAAAATAAATAAATAAATAAAATAAAAATAAAAAAATAAGAAAAATGTTCAACATCATTAGTCATCAGAGAACCGCAAATCAAAACTACAATGAGATTATCATCTCACCCCAGTTAAAGTAGCTTTTATCAAAAACACAGGCAATAATGATTGCTGGCAAGGATATGGAGAAAGGGGAACCCTTGTACGCTGTTGGTGGGAATGTCAATTAGTGCAACCACTACGGAGAACAGTATAGAGGTTCCTCAATGTAGTATTTGCTCCACGAATATCTGTTCCATTTTTCCAGAAAAGCATAGGAGGGGTAGATGTGAAATTGACTTAACAAATATATATATTAGACACCTACTACAGAAAGCTTTACTCATGATACAAACAAATGATATAAGACAAGATCCATGCCTATAAAGACCTTTTAATCTTATTGAGGAGATAAAAAATGAAATTTAACTCCATCATGGTAGTATTTAAAAACCAAATGAAAGGAAAAAAGTAGTAAGATACCACTGTCAATGATAACCTGTTGGGATTAGGAGTTTAAACATCTGTACAAAATATGCTGAACCAGCCCTGATACAGACCACAGGACAGTTTTCAGAAAAATAGACCAGTATTATATTCTTCCTTCTTTCACATATTGCTTTTAGTCACTGAATAAAATCTTTATCGTCTAGAGGTGAGGAGTGTGTGTGTGTGTGTGTGTGTGTGTGTGTGTGTGTGTGTGTGTGCTTTGACATCTGCCATCTGGCCAGAGAACTTACAAGGTTCAAGCTCTCACTTTGTGTCACTCATTTTGAGATATGACAGTATGGTAAGTGGTAAGGGAGAGGACCTCAAAGCTATAAAAGCTGTCTGATTATGATTCAAGAAGGAACATTTTCAACATCTTGAACTGATGTGACTCAAAGCTGTGAGTATTTCTGGATGCAAAAGAAAAGCAGAATGAGGAGGAAAACAGTCCTACTTTGGCAAATGTGGCACAGATGCTGGCACTGAAGGAAATGTCACTTGAGCTGTCAAGGAGTTGGGTCCTCATTAGGAATGTGAAGACAACTCCTGACTGTATTGTGGATTTTCTGAGGGAAAAATAAACCCACTTCTTTCTTAAAGAAGAATCATCATGTAGCACAGCTTGGGGAAGACACTTCAATAGTGACCACAGGGAAACATATCAATTCAAAACCTGAGAGTTCAGGAAGGCATTGGGACTTGGCTGCTATCTTTAGCAATCACGTTTTAAGGATCTCCTTGTGCCAGATACTGAAAATCATTTCAAATCTACCAAGGAAAGATGTGTTATTCTCTAAGCAACCAGAGGATAACAAATCGGAAGAGGCAGAGACCACTTGCCACTTTGCTTCTGAACTATTCACAGTAGCTTCCATATCAGTTTAATCAGAGGATGTGAACTTGGCGACCTCAGAGTGCTCTCTGGAAAGAGAATAATTTGATGGAAGATCATGCAGTGCAAGAAGCTGCAAGAAAACGTGAGGCTGCTGGAAGTCTGGAAACTATTAGAAAGCAGGATTCAGGCTCCACCTTTAAATGAGATTTTCATGAAGCTTTAGAGACATAAAGTCCGTATGTACAACATGGTCACTCAGCTGAAGTGAAGGGGTGAGCACAACAGGTCTGACCACAGATTCAGATTCTCTGAAGAAATAAAATCCTAAAAATCTTCTCTTTCTTTTTATCACATCTTTGGTAAATTCAACACTCAAGCTTGTTAGGCAAAAGAGAAAGATAGGAGTTTTTCTCGGAGGTTAACTTGTCAAATGCAATACTATGAGACTCTCAGCAATCATCACATAGCAGCAGTCTCCCTGGTGATTAGGAAAAATATGAGTTGGCTTCTCCATGATACACAGAGTTCTGTGTCATTAGGCATCGGGTTATTATGCCGCAGCAGATGGAACCAGATGTACCGCTTTTTTCAATTCACTTTTTCCTTGTCACACTGAACTTTATTTTTTCCACCATGGAATGCTGAATGTTCTTCATGGGAAGTTTGGTATCTTATTACCTCAATTTTATTTTATAAACTTGAAACGTATTTCTCTTTAAAATATGAGCCACCTACAGAAAGGTTGACACTCTCATTCTATCATGCACTATTACATGGACTTAAAACCAGTGGTGGGGTGCCCGCGACCGATTAGCTCCGTGTGACTCTCAGGATAATTTTACAGGACTAGAACCAAGTGTTCGAGCACAGACATATTTTAGTGATCCATTCTCGTGCAACAAGCCATCACAAACCTTACTGGCTTATAGCAATTACTATTTAATTATCACTCCTCATCATACAATGTTTTGTATTTTGACTGGGTTAAGCTGTGTGGTTCTTCTTCATGTGATGAGAGTAAGGGGGACATCTGGTGGCTTACTTGCATTGTTGACAGTTGGTGTGAGCCTTGCTGAGAACTCAGCTGGGACTATTCACCAGCAAGTCTCTGTTCTCCATGTGACCTCTTTTTGAGGTTTAGGCTTCTCACAGTGTGGCAGGTGGATTTCAAGAGAGAACGCACCAAGTGGGATGGGACGACACAATGGTGTGGTTCATTGGGTCCCTTTTTAGAGACTTGAAATCACCGATTGGAATCTGGCTTATATATCCCCAACTCACATTCACACCAGAAGTAATTCACCCTGCCTTTGAAAGCTAAAAGCAAGATATCATATTATTGTAAATAATTAATTTGACACTTTAATGTTCTCATTTTAAATGTGAATTTACATCAGTGGTGACTTAGTTACTTATGATGGTTTAATAGTTTTCTCAATTCTGCCTGAGCCTCGTTATCATGAGAAAGTGCAATTAGAGTTGTATCTTGGGATGCCAGAATAAAGCATCTTACTATAGCCCATGATAGGAGGAATCTTAGAATTCATCTAATTCACCCTGTACTTTTGCAGAAAAGAAGCTGAGAACTGTGAGGTTATAATTTGTTCAAATCCTCCCTCCCCATTTCAATCAGAGCTGCTTCTCTGTCATCTGCTTTATATATTGTCACTCAGGTATAATTTTATTTGAAATCCAACTCCAATAAAATAAAGTTTGAGAAAGAGGCAGCACAGTTAGTGGTTAAGAGCACAGACTCTGCAGCCTGCCTACCTTGGGCTATGATTTACACTCTCTGTGCCTTAGTTTCCTCCTTTGTTATGTGGGGGAAAATAACAGTAGCTATCCTATACCGTTCTTATGGGGATCTCACAAGTTTATAACAGTAAAGTTCTTGGAACTGCTTCTGGCACATGAATAGCATTATGTAAGCGCTGGTGAAATAAATTCATTGCACTAGAAATAAGGAAAGATGCAAAGAAACATCAGACATGTCAGGCCGTAGGCGCAGACCTGTTTACCCAGGTGATAATGTATTTTTAGGCATGGAGGTAGTCTCTTTCAGTGAGACTACCTTAGAAATTATAAACTTCCCCCACTAATAGTAAAATATTGAACAGTAAGCCTTGAGTATCAGTTTGGATGCCTTAGACTGGAAATAACAGAAAACTCTATTCAAGAGCTTTAAACAATGAAGAATATCTTGTTTTCTGCCTTGTGCAAACCCCCAAATTATACTCATACCTTGATTTCCAACTGTCAGGTTTCATAGGTCACTTTCTAACATGCTCATCCCTATGCCTGGCTGCTTCAGGTCTGTGAGCCTCTCGCAGTGATGACTGGAGTTGTGTGGGTGTTTTGGCTGCAGGTCTGTCTGGGTGTGAGCTCCGTCACACTTTGTCAGGGCCCTGCCTATCACCATTTCTGCTACGCAGGTGCAGCATGTTTACAACATTGAGTAGTTCTCTGTGAGAATTGGTATCCCCGATATCTTCACCCAATGATGATCACTACAGTCCCCTTATTTCTCAGATTTCTCCTGAACTTTGTAGGTTTCTGTCATTTGTCACCACTGTTCCCAGAATCACCTCAGAGGCCAGGCCCTAGCACCCTTCTCTGGGATTCATCAAAATTGAATCTCTTTCTGTTCCAGCTAAAGCAAACTTAATTATTGAGTCAGGGTGGTCTGGCTATTCACTTACTGTCTTACCAATCTAATATTTACAGCCCTAACTATGAACTGGCTTCCTAAGATTTTATCTTTTATGTATTAAAATAGTCGGTGCTCCTGTGTGTATATGGGGGGGGATGGTGTCAGAACACGGTTTCTTGGATGTGGGTTACTTGGATGTGGTTAAGGGTTAGATAACAAGGAAATGCAAAGATAAACATCTCAGCAAATATTTCCTGCTTTTATCTGAACTGACTAATGCATTCACTTATAGTGGCAAAGAAAATAAGTAGGTGATTAAAAGTAAGAAAAGAGTTAAATAAATCAGGACAACAATATAGACAATACCTCAAGGCCATTTATGATGAACTCAAAGAGTTGTGCAGAACTGCTACAAGAATTCAGAATGTACTTCAGGGCTGAGTTGGTCAAGGAAGATTTCATGGAGAAAGTGGGATTTGTATATGGGTCATAAACAATGACTAAAAGTTGCGCGGGAATGGAGGCTAGGCTCTCTCATGGTACATTTTTAGTAGTAGAGTAGCAGAAGTAATCACATAAAGCCTGGGCATTATAAAGTATGTTTTAACAGTACCAGATGGAACAGTTGCCTGGAGTCGGGAATGCATGGAAATAAGTCAAAGCTGGGACTCTAAAGGCAGTTAGAACACCAGATGAAATTGAATACAGCCTATAAAAGATGGGTGGCTTTCATAAGGTGGTGGAGCCGGGAACTTCAGCATTCTAAGTAGAGGAAACATGGCGGAAAGAGGCAAGGAAATGAGGGCGTGGGGGAAGGCCCAGAGGATAAAGAACATTCACTTCTACTGAAATAAAGACTGTATGACAGATTGTCATGGGTCATGAAGCTGAAAAGACAGATTGGACCTGGATCAGGACAGCCTTAGTTTCCTCAAGAGTTGTACAGTGGCATGGGGTTGTTTTTTTGTTTTTGTTTTTGTTTTGTTTGTGTGTTTGTTTTTGGTTTTTGGTTTTGTCTTGTTTTGTTTTGTTTTTGATTTTGTTTTTTTAAGAAGCTCACCTGGAACTTACTTTTGTTTCTGGCCACATTCCATTGGCCAAAATATAGTCAAATTGCCCTTGATCTAACTATAAGGAAACTGAGAAATGTGATAAACACAGAAAGAAGAAACAGTGTAGTAGTTAATGTTGTTTATACTTCCTGTGAACTGTTACGTTTAAAACCATGTTCTGTGAGAGGAGGAAAGCAGAGACTTTTTTTTTTTAAAGCTGTATTTTTTTTTGGGGGGGGGGAAGGGGTTGCAGATGTGGTTATTTCCAGGGGAATTATTTGTGCCTACAAATAGCGAAGATTATTTTTACAAGCTAACATTCAACCCATCTACTTTCATACCTTAGTTTCACAAATACGAAAGGAATACGAGGGCACTAGAACAATATAACCTTTGATAATTAAAGAGAAAATGTAATGACATGGATACCAGCACTTTTTTTTTTTTTTTTTTGGCTTGATTGTTTTGAGAGGGGACAGTGTCATATAAAAGACATGAAAATCCAGGATGATATAGCTATTAAGCTAATCAAATAAATTGATAACCTGTTAATCTTTAAAATTCTTACTGTTTCAAGCTGACCATTAGCCCAGTGATTTCATGGAGACTGGCTGCTGAGACTTCTCTTGTTTGGGAATTGGTCATATTTGGCTTGGTTACCCTTAGTAGTTAAGGCTTCCCTAAAGTCCATGGAACTTTAGAAAACTCTTTTTATTCTTAATAGTCACAGAATTATTTTTATACCTTTTACTCCTAAATACGAGCACTTTAATTTCCATGTTGACATCCCACCTGATACTCTAGTTTTATAAGTTTTTGACTTTCCCAAATCCAGTGACCTTTCAGCCACATGTATCAACCTACCAACTGCTCTGCTGCTCATCTCTTTGCCTTCATTGGTTTAGCAGAGTGCCAGGGACGTAGCAGATTCTCAATAAACATTTACTGGCTTAATAAATGGGTTAATGTTAGGTACTCCATAAACACAAAATAAATGTGTATGAATTGTTTTCTGTCAACCAGTATCCATCCACTGTTGTCTTTCCTAGTAGCACCTCAATTTTGATTGCATACCCATCTCTCTTCCAAACCTTTCCATGTATCTTGGGAGAGGCTGGCCTTAACTGAAGTTTCAAAGATGGGTCCAGATTAATCTGTGACAATTCTGGAAACCCTACACCTTCATAAGCAATTACCTCCAGAATTCTCATATGAACACATTTTGGCCAAGAAGACTTGAGGAAAGAATTACTGGAGGGAGTAAAACAGGAGTCAAAGTTCTTTCCTGTCTATGAAAGGGAGCAATGGGAAATCGCTTTTACTCTCCCATGGGAAGTGATCAAGAACACATATCCTAGTTGCTGGCTGGTGGCAGCTAATTTGTGACCCATGAAGGAGGCCAGACTGGGGACAAAGTGTCTTCACAGAGGACAAGCAAACCTGGAAAATAGCCAAGAATAAAGCCAGAGCTGGATTCCCTCAAATTCCCCCAGTCCACCTCTGCATTTCCAGTTCTGTGAGCCAAAGAAACTCTTTCTTGTTCATGCCAGTCTGAGTAAGGCTGCCGATTCTTAAGACCAAAAGCCCTACATTATACAACATTCCTGGCCAATTAGAAAAATTTAAATTTAAATTTTCAAGAAATTTAGAAATTTAAATTTCTAAATTTAAAAGAAAGAGTAAAGTCCCTTTGTTTCCTTATCATCCCACAAATATTGACAGTATTCTTTTTTGTCAGTGTATAACCACAAAATAAAAAAAATGCAAAATATCTAAATAGTTCAATTAAATTGATAGCTAAGTATGTATTTTTGGGAGAGTTGGTTTTTTTTTTTTTTTTTTTTTTTTTGGGCAGTTCAAAACAAATGATACCTTTGCCTGAAAGTTCCCACTATACCTTATGTGGATAGAAAATCACTGTGACTGTTCTTGCTTCTGTTTGGCACCTTCTGGAGTTTGTTTGTATTCCTTTCATGTGAAAAATTTCAGCTCTGAGATTACATTGGTTTCCTGCTGAGTTTAACTTGCTTTAGGATAGCTGGATCAGGCCCGGTGTGAAAATGTGCTATGGATTCTCATAGTGTTTAATGAGCTTTGGGGATTTACACAATTTGCAGAGTTGGTTCATTACATTGTCAATTTTGTTATATCATTTAGTGAAAAAAGTCTGTTTTTCTTTTATTTGAACAGACAATTCTTATTATATCATAATTAGCTTTTAACAGAGAAAAATAAATTGCTACTGTGTGTCTTGTATCCCATCTTGATCTGGATGGGTACCATTCTGAGAGAAGTCTCAGACTAAATATTGATGAAAGGTTCTATCGAGTCATTTATTTTGGGCCTTTTCATAATTAGCTTTATATAACAAATCAAGTGCTATGTCTATTAATTCAGGGATACATGGAGTAAGTCTATTTCATAAGGATTTAAAACATATGTGCAAATAAACAAAGTAGAAATCATTGTCCTTGAAAGGTGGGGTAGAATTAATTACTTGTTTTACTAAATTTGACTCTGAGCCTCTTGTCATCCAAGGTGAAAAGTAAACAGTGAATTACATACTTTTCCTTGCATACACTATAGTGGGAAGCATGCCAGTAGAAATATATGTGTTCCTTAAGAATCGATTTTTATAAAACAGTTATTATATTGAAAGATTCTTTCCAAGCAGATTTTAGCCAAAATGTAACCATGTGGTTAATATGATCAGCACTTATATCAATCTTCAATAAAAGTTCATGGCATTATGATTAATTGTAAATCTCTGTGGACATTGATAAGGAAGCTAAAGTAATGCCTTCCAGGTATGTTGCTCTCTTCTTATCAGATTTTTACAGGCATAAAATCAAATTAGACTTTTTTTTATCATAGCATACTCTGCTCAAATTTAATTGGATTTTTGATAGCAGCTTGAGACAATTTAAAAATAAGGCTCTTCATAAAGATCCTAAGTTCAGATATTCAATGATTTCGAAAAGCCATTAATATAAAGCTTAAAAATCAGACTCATGATGGAATTCTGTCCTTAAGAGAGAATTATTCCCTGTTTTAAAAAAAATGTAATGGAGTTGAACTTCCCTCAAGAAGTAGCTTTGATACATATTGATGATCAGATTAAGTGGCTTCTATTAGTATAATTTCTCAATGATAAAAAAATTCACCATGTAGAATATTTGCATTCTGCCTTCCATAAAGGAAATTATAAAGTTTTGTTCTAAAATCTTTGATTTTGGGTTAAAAAGAAATTCAGAAAAAATTCTAAGGGTTTTTATTTTAATTAATTTTTTTAATGAATGCAGAATGCCACGAGATAAATAATTGCAACCTGAGGAGTCCATGGTTGGACTTGTAGGTCCGCTGTAGTTACACTCTCCAGCAAGTGACTTGACAATCAGCTATTTCTAAGGGATCCAACTTTCCTTACTGTACTTGGCATCCTTCTGCATGGTTTTGCTCTGAACTGCTGTCTGCCCAGCTCCCAGACCTATAGGCAGCTTCTGAACCTATTCTCTTCCCCTTCCATCCACAGGCTTCTGGAAGACACATCCTTCCTAATGCCATTCCTTTCCTGTGTTCCATCTCCTACAGATTCCTCAAGGGTCTCACTTTGGTTATTCTGTCCCCCATACCTTTAACTTCCCCCTCTATGGCCTCCTTGTTTGCATTGGGCTATGATCAACTTGCTACTATATTAACAAAAAGGTGCTTTAACTACTTGCTCTGTTTTCTCCTTCACAGCAATACTTTTTAAAAGTGTTATCCGCACTCGGGAGCTCCACCTTCTTTACTTCCCTGACTCTTAAAACTGTACTATCTACCTTCTGCCGCATCATTTTCCTACACCTGTTCTCATCAGGGTCATCTATGACCTCTGTGTTGTTCTTTCTGAATGGATGAGCCTCATTGTGCAGGGTTCATTCCCTTTTCCTAGAATGAGTCTGTTTATTTGCCTTCTTATCCTCTGTCCATTCCTCTTGCATTGCCTATGTGACCTCCCTTAGACAGGGACTTCTTGGTCTCTTATACAGTTGTCTCTAGTTTCGTTCCATGATATCTTTATTAGAATACATCCCCCAACCCTGACTCTCCCTGCCTTTGGTCTGATGTGGCTAAAGCACCTCTATAATTATATCAGTTTCCTGTTTAAAAATTTTCCATGATTCCCTATTGCCTACAAACAACCTTATCTTATTATAGCAAAGTAACATGTGCTATAATCAGCTTTTGCCCCAGAGTACAACACTTATTTTTAATGTGCCTAATTATTCATATTGAACTCACCTCACTTTTGTGTTTCTGCGTCTTTTAACTAGAATTAATTCATTTAAATGGAAATGAGCATTGTGCTATGTACTGTGGATATAACTCACAATAATACAAATATTCCTTCATTTATGTACTGAAAATCAAGAACTTATTCAAATACCTATAATGCGAATCTCGATCCAAATGGAATCTACCTACACTTGCCTAATCCTAATCTTTTCATCTAGAATAAATCAGAGCTCTCTGTGAAATCACATACATTTTTCTTTTATTTTTTTAAAGTTAGATTTAGTACTACCCACATGTGTGTGCATATATACAAGGCAGACACTTCACCAGGTAAATATAGAGATGACCAATAGTAACAAGAAAGGATGCTCAATATCATTAGGTGTTAGATGGGACATGGGCTCATTGGTGATGCACCACATCCCACCATCATTCAAGATTTGTCATTTTCAGTATATTGAAGTGGTTGGGTAAATGCATCTTCCCCAGATATTACCTCCATATCTTCTCTCCACCCCGGGACATTACGCAAAACTGACTGTCTCCAGGGTGGTGCCCCTGTCCTTTTTCTTTTGAAGTCTCTTTACCTCAGCCCACTAGGCTAGATCTGAGAAAGACCCAGGAAGATGCTCGATGCTCTCGGTCATGGTCTACATCCTGCACAAAATGATGTATATATATATTTTTTTTTTTCCAGCAAGACAATAAAAATAGGATCCAAGAAAAAGTTTTCAGATTTAAGTCAAATGATTTTATCTAATAAAAACCATCATATATGCTGCTTCTTCACTATATTTTACTTTTGCTTTTTGTAAGAAATCTCTTCCAATACTATGTCATTTGTGTACTTATATATTGTTTCATGTGTTCATATGCTGTGTAAATTTTAGATAGTATACAATAAAGAGACAAACGAAAATAGAAAGTATTAGAGCACAATAAAAATAGACAGTTAAGATGACAAAGAATGACACCAAGCAAAGACTGAGATTTTTGTCAATAGAGGGGTTTCAGGTGGCTGATGTGACAGTATGTTCACAGGCAGAAAAATAATCAAGTCAGATTTCATAAAATATCCTAAATGTGAAATTCATTGCAAAAGCAGCACATATTATTTTCAGACATCTCAAGAAGACAATTTAAGGGTCTCTAGGCCAACAAATTAGTGCAATCTTAAAAGATTCAAAAAATTATATGAGAAAGAATGAAATTTTGCTTGACCCAGCAATTGCAACAGTGAAGTATGATCCATCACTTAGCACCTTGCTGGGTGCTACTCTGTGCCCAGAACCAGAAGGGCTGTGCAAGATTAAAGGAGAAGTGGAAGGCATGGCCACTGAGTTCAAGATGTGACGTATCTGTCCATCTGGGGAGACAGGCACACAATAAGTCTCAATTATCAATCAAAGCAAAACAGACCAAAGCCCTAAATTGGGTTAAATAAGAGATTGGGAAAAAAATGTTTATTTTAAAAATCTCAGTTTATTGTGATACTTTTCATACTATTTTTCACTGTATCCAATGCTCTCATTTTGTTTTGACAAAATCAGGTGAGAAAACTAAGGGATAGAGTTATAATGTGCTACCCCAAAGTCACAGAGTTAATGATAATAATGGGATTAGCTCTTATATTTACTGACTCCTAATCAGTTACCCATTGTATTCCTGTTCAATTTTTTGTATTAGCTAATTGAAAATATCACTGTATGTCAGACAATAATATACAGATAGATAAATTGATATAAAAAGTGAGCTTAATTCAACTATAGATATAAATGGCCAGAACCATTCAGTCAGGAAGATCTGGAATATTTTGATAACCTAACAATACAGCTGTTTCTTTTCAGTGTCTTTTGAAGGTGTTGATGTTCCTTTCCATCCCCTCTTTCTATATGAATAATGAATATTTATCAAAAACTTAATAATGCCAAGCATGATTGTAAGTACTGTATATATATATTTTTTCACTTAATTCTCAAAAAATCCTATAAGTTATACATTGTTACTATCCCCATTTTGCAAATGAGGGACTGGATAGAGGATGATTAAAGAGCTTGTCCAAGGCTACTCAAGTACTAAATATCAGAAACAGGGTTTCGATTAGAGGTGATTTTGAATGTCACTTAGTTGAGGATGCCTAACTCCATGCCCAGCGTCATGCTGCCTCAAATGAGGCATAGATCAGTTTGGTCTCATTATAACAATACGCTATATTAATATTGTCCTTCTCTAAGGAGTCGAAAAGTGCTCTGAAGAAATTTGCTAATTACCCATCATGTCAGTTATGCTGTATTATTTCTCTTTTTTAGTGGAAAAGGATCGTGAGCTTTCTCAAAGCCAACTTAGTGGGAGTTTCAGGAGGAAAATGTGGATCACATTTCTCAGACTAAGAAACCTCTCGTACAGACTGAAGGAGTTAGATGGAAGCTAATTATAAAACCATGACATTTTTATTTACCTGAGTGTAAGACATCGTCCCCTCCCCCACCCCTGCCATGTGTGCTCCTCTACATGACTAATGAGTTAATTTGAGAACCGATGCTGCCTCTGAAACAGGGTGATGAAGGGTATATAGGAATCAGTGCTAGATGGCAGGTGTCTAAACAATGCCTGATTAGATGAAATGTGTTTTCCCTCAAATGGATTAGCATAAAGTGTCATATAGCCTCAGAAGTCAAAAATATCAGGAGAGTTGTAAAAGCTAATGAGTGAAGGGAGAGAATTTTCTAGGGTTCCTTCATTATAAGAAAGAATGATTATTTAATGTGGGGGACAACCATATATATTTTTTGTATCAGGCAAATATTCTCATCCTTAGCATAAAAAAAAAAAATTATCTGAGCAACAGGGCTCCAAGCTGCTTTGGCTCTTTGCTATGAAATGATAACTTTTCCCTTGGAAGATAGAGAACCTGTTCAACAAACTTGAAAGAAGATAATGGGTTTTGGAGTCACCCATCACTAAAGTGGTAATGACCACCTGCGTGAAGCCTGCCTCCCGCCCGGGTTGTTCCGGACTTCCTCAACTCGCCTCGCCTCACTTAGAAAGGGAGATTCAAGAGCCACTAGCTCCTAAATCACCATTAAAAAGTAAATTCAGCACCCACACCCCAGTCCCAGTGAATCAGTCTTTCAAGGGAAAAAGATGGGATCAATATTCTAGTGATTTTGTGCTCCTTCCCTATCCCCGCGTGGTTGGTTCTTAATCAGAAATGTGACACTCTATAAAAATACACATGCCCAGCCCACCACACCTATTTCTATTCCCATTCAAGAGCCTAGGGAAAGTTTCTTGACAGGCTCAAAAAAAATTCTCTAGAGATTATTTTTAATATCCCCTTTAGTTCGAAAGAATTGTCCTGGGGCTCATTAACCAGGTGATCTTAATCCTTAGGATGAAGTGGAGTCTTGCCTAGATATACACATTCATTGTGAGGTTAATAATCCTGCCCATCCATCACCAAATATTTTTATGAGCTATATCAAGGTTGTGTCAACAAGAAAACATATATATGTTGTAATTTAACATACCTTAAGGACTTCTGTATGGACAGAAATTCACTTCTCAATCCACTCCTAAATCAGAGAGGCCTTAGGACCCAGCCCTATTGTAGTGTAGAACAGTTGTTCAGCTAGCTGCAGGTTGACCCACTCCTCTATTGGAAGCAATAAGGAGTCAGCTCTTAGTACCAACATAGAGATGTTGACACAGAGATGTCTGAAAGTGCTCTCCTGTTGACATCCAGGGTATCCCCAGAATTATGCTGGCACACAGGCAGTGCCAGCCTCTTGGGTATTTCTGTGAGAATGCCAGAATTTTCTGGTTCTATCCACTTGTCTTGGGTATGTGGGGACTTTTTATGTACCTTCAGTTTGCACTGGCATCAGAGGAGGGAAGTATTGTCAATGACTCAGCCGTTTGGCCAGGCTTCAGTTCCAATAAGGAGCTGAATCATATTTTTCTCCCTCCACTGCTTGTGTCAGTGAGATCACCATGACTTAATCTGAGAGGCTCCATGTCCCTAGTCTGTTCTTCTAAGATTATATCTCTATTTTATAACAAACTTCAGTGTGAATACATTATATCCATTTTTCTCTTTTTTGTCCAAGAACCTAAAATCAAATAAAACAAAACAACTGTTACATACAGGCCTATAGACCAAACCCACTTTTGTGCAAATCCTGATATTCAAAGGTACATTGTGTAGTGGTGTAATTCGTAGCATCCTGGCATAACTTTTCTACTTTAACATTTTGTGTAGGTACAATGGGTTTCATATAATTCACTGTCCTTGGGTCTTCCTGGCCAGACATTTAAAGCTGAAATCCTATCTGATTCTAGAGAGCTCATAATACTTGCAGGAGAGATGATGTTTGCTAAATTTTCATGCACATATTTAAACATGCACTGAACATGATTCTCCAGGGAGGTGACACAATTCAAGAGGTTACATAATTTAATAGGTGTTCTCTTTCTCTTTGTGTAATGAAAAACACTGATAAATTCTGAAAGATAAATAAAAACCCTTTACTGCATAGACATTCTCCCTTAGTCCTTGATCAGAGGTTATCTAGTTGTTCTGAATTTTAAAGGAGGGCTAAGGAATTTTAATAGAGGGTTGAAATGGCAAATAATCACAAGTATCTTCAAGAGGCCAATAAATTCATCTTTGATGAATCTGATAAAATACTGAACTCCATCTCGGCCTAGAATGAATTTCGTGATATTTTCAGAAAATGAGGAGAGTTTTTCATTTGTAAGAAAACATTACAAATATTAGCTGGTGATTATATAAAAGTCTTTAAATAAGACTATTATATACATATCTGAGAATTTCTTGGTCTCTCCTTGATAAGCATTGGGAATGAAAATTTCCATTGAGAACTGGATGGGGGTGGCAATCAGCTATGGCCATTCTAGCAAAACTGACGTGAAAAAATATGTATCTTAATATATATATGAACATTAAAACATTTTTTGCTCTTTTGAATGAGTTAAATATGCAGAATGCATAAAATTGAAATTTTAAGGCATATTTAATAAAAAGACTTTCATTAGGTTGGTTGTAAGAAGTAGATATTAGAATGGAAAGGATGGTGACCAGTATTAATACTGCATTTAAAATAATAAAGATGAAGCACCCAGTGTATGCTCTAAACTTCTTTAGACATAAAAGTTAGAGAAGATTTGCATTAAACTTGTGCATTGTATTA
This sequence comes from Lepilemur ruficaudatus, assembly GCA_963574885.1. Taxonomy (NCBI): domain Eukaryota; kingdom Metazoa; phylum Chordata; class Mammalia; order Primates; family Lepilemuridae; genus Lepilemur; species Lepilemur ruficaudatus. Next base: position 13,318 of record CAUYRT010035302.1, on the reverse strand, counting down.
ATAGTTTTGGTTTTGCCTTATAATCTTTAAAACACATGCCAATCAAGTATTTACTTGACCAGATACCCTGTTAATAAATATCACTTTCATATTTTTATAATTTTATGATAAATATATTTATAATATTTTTGTAGTTTTATAAGAAAACATGTTCCTACTGATATTTTGTCCTTCTCAATTTGTAGCTATTCTTCTATGGAACCGTTTATTTCATTTTTTAAAGGAGAGAGGTACTCAATTAGAAGTGACAATGGCTTAAATTTTAAATAGGGAACATTTTCTGATTTTATGTGTAATGTGATTCACAAGGATATTTTCAAAAAAGGGCTAATGTATTTCATTTGGGAAACCTTGTTTCCTATATTGTACTTTTAAAATCCACAAATCCTATTAGTATAGAAAACATTCTGAGGAGTCTTATGGTAATAAAACCTTTAAATTTGTTCACCCTAATATTTCATAAATATCTTTCAACATGAGATCACTTTACACAGAATGCTGGGAAGTGGTATTAAGAAGGAATAGTTCTCAGCGGTACCCAGGAGGCAATCCCCATGGAATGCCCGGGGCTTAGAGTTTAACTGTAATTAATGGTCCTCTTTCATAGCTTCGAGATGGAGTCAATGGCCCTTCTGGTGTTCTTCTAAATTTGGAAAAGCTGCTATCAACCTTCCACGTTCAACAAAAGTGAGACCTGCTGCTCAGTGTTTAGCTATTGTAAAGTATTTGTCAGGTGGCTCTCCCTTTAGCTCCATAATTCTCATCATTTTCACTGAAAAGAAGGACCAAAAAAATCAGCATGGACAGAGCAATATGGCATGAAGTCAAGTAATGTGATAGGAACATCTTTTATATCCTGAAGAAAAGTGACAGCTACTTTCAGAGAAGATTCCTGTGAACTATTACATAATATTTAGAGGGGAAAAAAACTCTTGCTCACAACTTTTGTTTAAAGATTTCTTGCTTAACAAGGGATTGTATCTTTATTTAGTGAATGTTTGTTGAGTGTTTGCTATTCAAATAATGCTGAATATGTGCCCAGATTAAGTAAAGCAATCCCACCCTTTTGCTAGTAGGAAAGTGGATGTATCTAAGCTCAGCACATTCCATGTCAGAAGTAACTGGATGACATTAAGGATGCAGTCTAGGGAAAATAATGTGTTTTCTTTTTCTTCCAAAATGCAAGCTAGTGAGAACCTAGGTCCTTGGCCTCATTAGCACTAAGCTTTCTGAGTTATAACCTGGCTCAATATTACTAATAGAAGTGACAGCCTGTGGGAAATTAGTAAAGGAAAGGTGAACTTTTGCATGTCATAAATAATTTCTGGAGGATGAGTTCCAGTCCTAAGAGTGTGCTGTGCCTTGGAGAAATACTCTAGATAAAGAAGGAAACCTAGAAAACAGTGGACTGATCATTATCCCATCCTAAATAAATGTGGTGATTGACAACAAAAGAGGTTTATTGTGCTAGAGAACAGGATGTTTTGAGAACTTGGAGACCATTTTTATTTTTCCTCTTCCTAACTGACCACAGCCTCTCATTTTTCTGAATCTTACTCTATGCAGGTTTAACCTATTTCCTTGACCTTTCAATATTATTGGGGAGTGAGAAAAGTAAAGATGCTTACATGGCATATAGTTTCAGAAATAAAGTCATCACTAGAAAATGCCAAGGTTGGATATGGCTCTCAATAGACTTCCTCAGCTCTCACCTCTTACCTGAGACTTGCAGAAGCTGCCGGGGACTCCTTGCCATCAGGTCAAACCTAGAATTTCAGACTTGAAACTTATGATCTTTCCCATAAAACAAATTGGCTCCTGTTCCCCCAAATCCATTTTCTGATGGTGATGCCTCTGTTCTTTGGGTACGTCTGTTAAATAGACCAGGCCATCTTTCAAGGGTCTTTGTGGTCAGCCCACCTGTCCAGTCCTCTGAAGTCCCACCATTCTCTCTTGAGCTCTACTTTAAGCCTCCTGCCCTGTGGACATGCCAGGCAACTGTCTCCCACTGGGCTCTGCCTATGCTCTTTTCTGCTCTGAGGCATCTTCCTCACTCCTGCCAAACCATCTAAGTCCTAACCAAGCACCAGGTCAGTGCCTGTAGACCAGAATCCAGAATTTTCATGAAGTTCTGCTTCTTTTGTTGTGATTGCCACTCATTTTTCATACCTGATTTCACATTATCTTGTTTCTCTTCTGTTCTGCATGCCTCTCCAGCTCATCTATGTTTTCTTGCTGCCGTATCCTAGGAACATTGTTGTAACAGTTCTCATATATTGCATGGGTCATGTAATAGCTGCTCTATAAATGTTTGGAAAAACAGAGTTTGGAACAACTTAGAGGGGATCATCTCAGTGCCTCTTTTTGTTATGTTTTGTTTTATGTCTCTTATTATTTGTTTTTGCTTTTTTCAATGCCAAGGGTAGAATGTGCAGAGGTGAAATGATTTATTCAAGAACATGCAAAGTTGAGAATCACCTCAAAGTCCTTGATCCGTTTCCTCTGCTTTTTCTTTTATTTTGAACAGCTTTATTGAAATGTAAATTATATATCCTAAAATTCACCATTTTAAAGTGTACAGTTTAATGGTTTTTAATATAGTCACAGAGTTGTGCAACCATCACCACAATTTGATTTTAGAAGATTTGTATCATGTATCTATTAGCAGTCACCATCCTCCCCATGCTCCAGCCCTAGGCGACTCGGCTTTCTGTCTTTGTGAATTTGTGTGTTCTGGACATTTTATATAAATAGAATCATACAACATGTGGTCTGTTGTGATTGGCTTCTTTCACTTATTAAAATGTTTTTAAGGTTCATTCATTTGTAGCAGGTATCAATATTTCATTCCTTCTGATTGACAAATACTATTCTACTATATGGATGTATCACATTTTATTTATCCTTTTTTCAGATGATGGACTTTTGGGTTGTTTTCACTTTTTATTATGAATAATGCTTCTATGAATATTCATTGTACAAGTTTTTGTGTGAACATGTGTTTTTGTTTCTTCTGGGTAAATGCTTAAGAGTAGGATTGTTGAGTCATATGGTAATTCTTTGCTTAACCTTTTGAGGAACTGCCAAAATATTTTCCGAAGTTGCTTCACTATTTAAATTCACACCAGTAGTGTATGATGGTTTCAATTTCTCTACATCCTTGCCAAATCTTGTTATTGTCTGTCTTTTGACTATACCCACCTTAGTGGGTGTGAAGTGATATCTGTCTCACTGTTGTTTTGATTTGTACTTCCCTGATAGCTAACGATAAGCATCTTTTGTATGCTTTTCTTAAAAACTAGTTTTCCCTTGCTTGACTGATTGTGTTTTAATTTGCATTTTAATATTCTAAAATGAGTACAGTTGACCTTTGAACAATACAGGGGTTAGGGGTGCCAATCCTCCTGTGCAGTGGAAAATCTGTGTATAATTTTTCACTCCCCAAAAATATAATTACTAATAGCCTACTTTGACTACAAGCCCTACTGAAAATATAAATAGTTAATTAACGCATATTTTATATGTTATATATATATATATATATTTATATATATTATGTGTCATATTCTTACAATAAAGTAAACTAAAAAAAAATACTAAGAAAATTTTAAGGAAGAGAGAATATAGTTATTATTCATTGAGTAAAAGGAGATTATCATAAAGGTCTTCATCCTTCATCCTCATCATCTTCATGTTGAGTAGGCCAAAGAGAATAAGGAAGAGGAGGGGTTGGTCTTGTTGTCTTGGGGGTGAGGGGCAGAGGCAGAAGGAAATCTGCATAAAAGTGTCATTGAAGTATGGACTATATATTCCCCAAGAGCCACATATGTATCTTGGACCTCTTTAGAAGGTAATGTTTTAAAACAGCTTCCTTTACTTACATTATTGCTTATATTCTTGGATTAGACAAGCTTGGCTGAATAAAAAAATTATCCTTTGCAAAAACCCACCACCCAAACTGGAAAGCACCTAAACTCAGGCATAGTTGTTGCCAAACATGACTTCACCAATGTATGAGTTTTCTCATACACTAGGTTTGGACTGGATAAAATTCCTGAATTTTTTTTTTAATTCTACATCTGACACTTAACTAAAATTTGTCACTTACTTTATTCAGAACTGTGAGTGTTGGGATCTTGTATTTCCAAATGCTTATTTTCAGGCATATATTTGATGTTGTTAATGAGGAATGGCAATACTTTATGTTTGAGACTTGTCAAGTTTAGTGGACTTAACTCAAAAATACTTTTAGCTCTGTGAACAGTAGGTTTCCAAAGTGTACTATGTAATCAAATTCAAACCTGGCATAAATTGGTTAATTCTAGAGAAGATTCTTTTATGACTACAGATATAATTATTTTGCAGTCATAAAAATGTAAGCACTTCAAAGCGCTCAAAAATTCCCCTGTGTGAGCACCTTATTGCAAACTTATTACTTTGGAGGTAGCTGAGAGCTTCCATTGTATCTATAATATTTGATTTCTACCTGAACACAGGCAGCAAAAATGAGTTTGTAGAATGTCTCTGAGGCAAATTTAGTCAGAAACAAGATTAATATTAAGTGTTGTCTCTGGCTTTCTTTCAAAGGAATTTTTTTTCTCAATGGGGGGTCATTTCTTTTGCACCCTAAAACATCATGATTTTTACAGATTTGTCAAAAAAAATGTTAGCAATTCAAATTAGACTTACACTGATTTACACATACTTATGTAAATAGAACATGTGAGAAATACATTGAGTTTAAACTAGTCTCATATAGATTGGGGGAGAAAGGAAAACATTTTTTTCACAATTACTGCAATTTAAAATAAAAATAATTGTTACTTTTATTAGGCACATTGGGTTAAAATTCAGAAACATTTTTTCTGCCTTTCTCTCAGGAAAACGTTAAGATATAAAATGCCTTCTTACATATTCAATAAGCTCTTCTCGAGAATGGTCTAATCAGGATTTCTCAGCCTTCAACTTTCTCATTTGCAATGCCATTTTCATTCTCCCTTTCTTTATTCCCTTTGTTATTTGGTCTAAAAAAAAAATTACAAGATTCATATCTCTGTCCAACTGCTGAACTCTCCTAAGTTTCAAATGGCAATGTTTTTATAGGGGAGCCGTGGTGCTGTCGCATTGATTTCAGGAAGCCTCACTTCCGTTTTGTTCTCTCTCCGTCTTTACGATGATGACAATCTGCATAGGATGAGGGGAGGGGGGAAGACACTGCCACTGTGTGTCAGCCAAGCACAGAGGACTGGGCTGGGCCCGCGGGGAGGAGCAGTAGGGAATGAGGATGGATGAGTGGAGGTGAAACCAGGCCTGCACAGACCACCTTTGGGATAGAAGGCAACTGCTCTTTATAGAGTATAGCCTACAGGTCATTTACACTAGAACCTGTGTTTGGAGGAAAGAATATTGCTCATTAATGAACAGATGGTCTCAGCAGGAAAGGCATCTCAGAGGCAAGTTTTACTCAAGTGTAGAGTTCACAACAAAAATACCTGATTTCTTGTTGCCCTGTTAGAGATGCATGTGTGTGTTGGTGTGTATACGTGCACTTGTATCTGTGCATATAGGATTATCATTTTAGCTTTCTTGACCTGAATAGTGAAATAATTGGTATGGTTTTCATGCATTTGTGATAAAATGATAAGATTTCATTTTAACAAAAACATAAGTTTAAAAATCTTCTCCAGCAACTTAGCAACACACATATATTAATTATTCTTGCATTTGCCAAATCAAAAGAGGTTTCATCCTGGTGACCTAAGTTTACCAGCAATGTTCTATCTTACACCAAAGCCTAGTTGTCGTCCTTGAGCACAAAGCTTTGTCCAAGATAGTGGTTCCAACTCTGCTGTCCCTACCCACCATTATCAACACAGATCCTAGATGAAAAAGCAGAGGAGAAAATTAAACTCCTGCACACAAGAAATGGGACAAGAGAAAAGTATAGAATGTTAAGAATAGTAATAGTGATGACATTAATGGCAATAAAATAAATCATGTCTTTCAGATAACTATTTTGTGCTAGGCATAATGCTAAGTGGTCTGTTTATATTGTTGGTTCTCCTAATAGTTCTATATGGTCAAGACTATTATTAAGCCTGTTTCATAGACAAGGAGGCTGAGGCAAAGACACGTTAAGTAATAGTTCTCCAAGTGCACAGCCGGCTGTCAATCCAGACATCATACTTAAGCAACCTGATTCAAGAGCGCATCTTTCATGTGAGTGTTTTCTAGAGGTGAACATCCTAGAGTTTGGGCTGGAGGATGGATGACATTAGGATAGGTTGAGGCTTAGAATGTTTAGGGGATATTCTCTTACAGAAGCGAAATAACATTCTTTAAGGTAGGAGGTAGGGAATGAGTGTGGTGTGTTCATGGAATAATGAAAAAACCAGGCTGACCCAGAAGGCTGTTCATTCTGGGAACGGAGGACAGAAAGATAGGTTTGTGATTTGTAATTAACAACCTCTTTCTAGCCAGGCAGATGAGCAGAAAAGATGGAAACAAAATTCTGAGTTTTTATTTGCCCTTCCTTTTTTTTTCTTCTTTAGACAAAGTTATTGCAAGTTGTTTTGAAGATATTAGTCTGAATATTTTAACTATAGTAAGGACTTCCTAGTTGAAGATTTGTATAATCCTTTGTTTTTTTTATTTGAGGAGGGGTCAAAGTGCTGAATATTTTTATATAAGAAGAGCAGAGTATTCAAAATCATCTTAAAAATCTAATCATATGTCATTAGTTATATAATCTCAATCTTAGCATTTAGAAAGCCCTTATCATTAAAAGGGCTGTTTTGGAGGCTTGTTTAACAATACGAATGCCAGCCTGCTTCCTGGGATTCATATACTATGAGGCAAAGACTCCGTGCTTCTCACAGTTTTGCCTTATACCTCGTGATGCAGAAAATGTAATCAGCCCTAAAATACCGTATGGTACATTGGTACCAGTGCTGGTCTTTAAGAATTATGTCTTATGACCCCAGCCTCTGCAGATTGCTCCAGAGAAGTTCTTTCTCTTATTATGGGCATAATTCTAGGGTTTTATTCATAATTTTCACTGATTATTAACAGAAAACTCTTTAGATTTTTTTTCTCAACATAAGCAAGTCATACCTTTATAGTGCTTACTTTGTGCCGGGTGCTAATATCAATACATTAAATTTGCTTAATTCTCACAATACCTTTTGAGGTAGCTACGATTACCCATTTTACACTTGAGGGACCTGAGGCACAAAACTTTTTATAACTATTATGGAGTATAGCTATTATATACGGGGGCTCAGTGTTGAATTAGGTAATTTGGCCTGCTCACCACTGTGCTACCCTGTACAAGTAAGTTTAAACTTATGTGTCAGCCATACAATACTGGAGTATTTTGCTCAATACTTATGAACACTTGCTTGTCTACAGTCCAGAAAAGCACTATTGAATGGAGTTTTCCTAAGCAGCCTCCCATCATAGATACTGATGAGATGTCCAAAGATGATTTTTAATTATGTCACTATCTAATGAGTGAAATAAACAAATATATGGTAGTTATCTATCACTACATTAAAAAGTTGCCCCAAAACTTACTGCCTTAAGGCAACAAATATGTGTTGTCTCCCAGTTTTTACGAGTCTGGAACCCAGGCACAGCTTAGCCTCTCTTAGCCTCCGGGGTCTCTCACAAGGTTATCATCAAGGTATGGACCAGAGCTCTGTTCTCATCTCCAAGCTTGACTGGGGAGGGTCTGCTTCAAAGCTCACACCCTGTATTGTTACCAGGCCCCAAGTTCTCTGGCTGTTGGTCAGGTACATCAGTTCTATGCTGCACATACCTCTCCATAGGGCAGTTCATAACTTCATACCACAGCAGCTGACCTCCCTCAGAACAAACCAGCAAGGTAGGACAACTCAAGGCAGAAGCCACAGACTTTTGGTGACCTTTTTGAAACCATTATTCCTGCTATATTGTCGTCATTAGAAGCAAGTCAGCAGCTCCAGCCCAGATTCTAGGGAAGGAGATTGCACAAGAGCATAATAAATACCAAGAGCAGGAATCACCGGGCGCCGTATTTGCGGCTGCCTACCAGACAATGTGTCTTCCCTTGTCAGCCTAAGTGAAATTAGTATCACTATGAGGTAATAAAGAACCATTGAATCTATTGTCTCCTTGCCTATTTTTATAGTTAATAGACACAGCAACTTATTTTCTGTTTAATGCTTCTTTTCAGGAAAAGACCATTTATGAATCGTTTATTAACTTCATACCAATTTCGCTCCGTTTGCTGTGTTGTGATAAGATGTTTTAATTACACATGTCTGCTTCAGAGTGACTGGTCCTTCATTACAGAGATAGGAGACTTAGTATTTTGGAAGAATTGAGCAGTTAATTTGTTGAAACAAGTGGTTAACTCAGGCAAGCAACCGACTGGACTGATCTGAGTGTTTTTAGTCCATGCCTGTTTAGCTGAGTTAATCAGATTGAGTATTCGCTTAGATTTAGGTCAACAAAGTCTGAGAAGTAGAATGAGTACTCCTTTGGTCTATTTTCCAGATCCAAAATAAGGCAATATATAGGATTAATTAATATGCTATTTGAAGAATACAGCAGATTATCAATCAGGCTTTTCTTTGCAATTTTATGTTTGATGAGTGATTATTCTCATCAGAAAATGATACCAGGATTCAGTTCTGAAAGACATGTTTTCTCAAGGAATTATTAATTGCCACTCTTTGCCAAAACGTCCTTTCAAAGAGGTGTTTGTCTTTCTCCTAGTCATCATTATATCATAATGTGAGTTGGTAATGGATCTATGTATGGCGAGTTGGTTCACATCGCAGATTGCTTCTATTTCCACATGGAATTAATTACTTAATTGGCTCAGTCCTGTATCTGTTCAGTAATTGTTTGTTGAGTGCTTACTCTGGATCACACCGTTGTAAGCACAGCAATGCAACTTTGTATATTTTTCAAAATATCATTGTAAGTATAAGAGTGTTTAGTACCTCATGCTACATTGAGGTAGCAATATTTACTTTTTAATATTTTCATTAGAAAACAAGCTTCAAGTAATTGCTCTCCTTTGATTGTTTCTGAAAAAGCTATTCTCCTTAAAGAGTGTTTAAATATCAGCAAAAATTGATATATGATTCTCTAAGAATCTAACCTGCCTATGAAGATAAAATAAAAGGCTTAACACTGATATAGAAATATAACTTAATCTAGCGAGAAAAGAACACAATTATTGATTGGATCCGAACCTTGATTATGAGTCAGTAGCAAATACTAAAAGAGGGATAATGATCCATTACTAAATAGAAATAATTTAGCTTGATTATTCCTGCATTTTCAAGAGCAGTAAGATCAGCCACATGCAGACAAGTGGCACAGAGTTGTTGTGAATTAAATGTAATGATGTTGCGATTATATTTAAGATATCATAATCTCATTTAGTCCCACAGAGCTGAAAGCGTGTGCTCTTATGAATAATAATCACCTTATAATGCTTTTTGTCATAATATGAAATTATACGTGAAGCTCTGAGTTTTCTTTCAGTTGGAGAGAGCTGCCCCCTTTGTGCTCTTACCGTCGATGGCTAACACAGTGCTCTGTGCATATACCTGAAATGTCTGACCCAGCTCATCATGATTTTATACATTAATAATCGCCATATGAAATAATCTTAGCCAAATGAAACTTGCTGGGTAGAATTAGAAAATTATGAACTGATTAGGATTTAAAAAACAAATGTCCTTAACATCCTTTTAAAAAAACCAAATTATTCAATTCATAGTCCTTGGGTCAAGAAAATTATTTGATACTGAGTTCTCCTTTAAAAGTGATGTATTAAATTTCATGAGTGCTGCCCAAGAGCTATTTGCAAATAAGTTCTGAGTTTGTTTTATTATACTGGGTTTCCATGCCACTGAAAATATTGTTCTCCTACACACGACATCTTTTTTTTCCTATAATTTATCTCCTTAGGTCATATCTGTTCCTGCTACTTTTTTTTTTAAGCATAGTTACTTCAATATGAATCTTCCATTCAACTCAGCAGCACTTCAGGGCTCACTGCTCTTGTCCCAGTGAGTTATCTCAATTGAGTCCACACCTCACACATGTGGCCCTGGCAAATTTGCGAGGCACCAGCACATACTCCACAGCCATATAGAAGCAGCCCCTTTCCACTGATAATATTGTGCAGGAGAGAGAAATCAATAGGGCTCCAGGCAAGCCTGAGGAAACGAGTTAATTAAGGGCTGTAGAAAAGAGAAGCATCATTGACAAGCAGCAAGATACTTTTAAAAGGAATTTTTCCAAATGTATTTAAAGCATAATAAAATAAACGCGGTAGTGGAAGATGGGGCAAAACAGGAGAAAATTATGTTCTACCTTTACAAAGAAACTATCCTATATTTCTTTCATTTTACAAATAAATTACAGAAAGATGTGTTTATATTTGTGAGTTGAAGCACTTTTATAATTCAGTGAGGACAGAGTGTGGGAGGGCGGTTATCGATTCTACGGAAGAATTGCAACATGTTCTATCAATCATGCGCTGCGTGCAGGAGCTAAATTTCAGGAGTCGTGATTGTCCCTACATCACCCAGAATCCCATAGCCAAGTCGCAATCCTGCTCTTAAAGTTCTCCTTTCATCCTTTTGGGAAAAAAAAGGTGCTAGGTAGGCAATGTTGTTTCCGTAAAAATTTTAAGTAGAATTCGTTGCAATGTGCTGTCATTACATGTGATTTCTGGGTAAGTAGTAATTATATATATATATATATATAAAATCTCTAATTGAAGATGAAAAAACTGAGCTGTGTCTGTAATTATAGAGGAAAAGCAGGCACCATCTAAGGCTGTCTTTAAGACTAAGTGCTGAATTAAAAAAAAAAACCCAAAACTATGTATCAATGAGTTCTCAGTATAGGCCAGATTTTTCTTTCTTTCTTTTTTTTTTTTATTTTGGGTTTGGCATTCCAGACCAGACCCGTTGAAGAAGTTATGAGGGAGACCCAAAGTGTGCTGAAGTATTTGCATTTCTCTGTAGCACATCCTCTTTAGCGGCAGAGAGGGGCAGGTGGGAGGAATCACAAGGCCTTCTTACAGAGCAGTTAAGGAATTGTATTTCTAACACTTTCAGTTTGGTCTTGACTTATTGTTAGCAGTGACAGCATCACGTCTGTCTGCTTTTTGCCTCATTTTCTTCTTCTTTTGCTTCTTGCCTGTCTCCCGCATTGTCTTCAGCCTCTGGCATGTCTGTGACCATGTGTGCCTCTTTTAGTGGCATCTCAGGGTGTTTGTACCTTCTGTTCCCTCAGCTTGGAGCACCTTTCTCTGCGCCTTCAGGTGGCCACTTCCATCTTATCCTTCAGGACTCAAATAACATGATTGGCACTTCTTAAAGGCTTTACCCAACCTCCTAGCTGAAGCAGCGCCCCCTGGCCGTAACTCTCAACCACATTGTCCTAATCTGTCTTTTTCACAATTGTCTTTCCTATCAGTCCATGTGTTTGGCTCCTCACACCAAAATGTAAGTTCTACAGGGCAAGGACTCTCCTTGGTAACCTTTATATTCCACAAAATTCTGAATTGGGTCCATTGAATAAATTAATATGCAACTGTCTTCATAGACCATGGTTTTAACTACAATGCCATTTATTTCAATATAATTGTGTACATAGCCCAAAGTTCTGTAAGACCATAGATGGACAAGCAGTTATCTCTGAGTAGGGATTTGGGGGATGAGGAAAATCAAAGGAAGCTTCAGAAGGATGTGACATTTGAATTGATGTTAGAGAAGGAAAAGGAGTAGTGGAGAAGTATTGTGGAAGACATACTTTCCAAGTATGGGGGGATTGTTAAATAAAACTATATAAGAATATGGAATAGCAAATAAATATGTGCAGCAGGTGTGTAAGGGTAGCCGGTGAGTGGAGACGGTGGAAGAAATACAATTGAATAATTGTTTAGGTACAGTTTACAAGCAGCCTTCGTTGCCAAGGTAAGATGATTCAGTGTTTTTCTGTGGGCAAAGATGTCACTGCAAGTCATATTGGAGAAAACTAGACAGATCTCCTAGAATTAGTTTGAATTTTCAGAAGCAGGTTTTTCTCAGTGAAATAAGAAGAAATTAAGTTGAAAATCCCAGGTAAACTCTTACCCATATCATAGACAGCTATACTTCCTGATTTTATTGAGAAACCAGAAGCCTGGATGGCCATTTGCTTCAAAAACACACTGTCTATGCCCTTATTGGTCAAAGGGTTTTCTCTTGTCCGGAAGCGTCGGCATCAGCATCGCCTAGAATCCTGTTAGGAATGCAGTCTCAGGCTACAGATTAGTCCATCTGAATCCAAATATGCATCTAACAAGATTCCCTAGGTAATTCTTCTGCACATCACAGTGTGGGAAGTACTGAGCCTCAGACAATTGCATCTTGGGTAGGGTATATTGTAAAAGGCATGAGAACAGTGTTTCAACTGCAACTCCCAGATATTGTCCTCTAGCTGTAAAACCCAACTGCACTGGAAATTTTTAATTGCCAATCAATGCAAATAAAGATAATTAGTATTTGGTGCCTGTAGTGCATGCTCAGGATCATGAGGAATGCACAGTAAGTAAGGGAATGATGTCAGCTTTGCAGACCAGTGAAATTAGTTAAAAATGTTATCGCCTTCCAGTTATAGGAGATAACACATGGATTCCAAAAACTATTAGAGAATAATATATGCTCATATTTAGTCATGTGCTGGATTCTGGGCTTAAGAATCACTGCTGTGCAAGTCCTGAGAGGGTAAAGATTATTGTGCGGTGGAGTTAGAAAAGGTTTGTCTTTTATTCTTTTCTCAGTCATCCCTGCAATTACTACAAAATTATACTGACCTTTGGAAAACTCAGTCAACTATATGATCTCCCCCGGCCCTGAATTCTCCAATCTGACTAAACATGTCACAGAGAAAGAGCTTTCTTTAATTGGTTTTAAATTGGTAGTCCTTTCACTCAACACTTTTTTTTTTCTGGCTTCCTTTAGTTCATTGCATTACAATGTAGCACAGAAAAATTAGAGCAAAATGCTTTTGCTAAAGACTATGCATTTGTAGTCAGGTAAAAAACATGGCTAGTCTGAGAAATTGGTTATGACCATATAGCAAGCAACAGCCACTAAAAAATTAAGCAGCACTAGCAAATGTCCCTTCTGTTTAATTTCCTGTTGGTTTTGCTATTCAGGTAGGGCTGGTTTTGCAAGAGCTAATATGATAGTCAATACGAGAAGGTCATCACTGGTGTAATGTATGTGACCAAATATTACTGAATTTAATTTTTTAAAAT
>CAUYRT010035301.1:0-26175 GCA_963574885.1 Lepilemur ruficaudatus | reverse complement strand
TTTAAGTCTGTTACCCAGCTTGAGTTGATTTTTGTGAGAGGTGAAGGATCCTGCTTCAGTCTTCTACATGTGGCTATCCAGTTTTCCCAGCACCATTTATTAAATAAGGATTCTTTTCACCATTGTATATTTTTGTCTGCTTTGTCGAAGATTAGATGGCTATATGAAGATGGTTTTATATCTGGGTTCTCTGTTCTGTTCCACTGGTCAATGTCCCTGTTCTTGTGCCAGTACCACGCTGTTTTAATTACTATATTCTTGTAGTATAATTTGAAGTCTGGTAAATTGATACCTCCCATTTTGTTTTTATTGCCTAGGATTGCTTTTGCTATATGGGGTCTTCTCTTGTTCTATATGAAGCGTAAAGTTATTTTTTCAGTGATAGGCTTTCTTAATATTCAAAACATTTGCTTTAGAACATAAAAGAAGGGTTTATGATATGTTATTATTTACATAAAAACAGTGTAAATAAAGTTAGATGGCTTAAACATGATTCTAGTAAGAGAAAACAAGAATAGCAGGATGGTTTGTAACATGTTAATATATATGTTTCATACTATGGAAGAAATTCAGCCTCATGAGCACTATCACCCTATGGAGAACTGTGGCATGGCTAATGGCAGTGCTGCTAAGTATAATGCCTTATACTTAAAAGCAACATCAGCATCATTGGACCTAAACTCTTGTTGACAGCTCATAGATAGCATAAATACTACTTCTCTTTTTTTCCTAAGTCCCTGGTGGATCCTTCTAATTATGCAACATTCTATCCCACTAACTCCAGATATAGCCCCAGAATCTTTCTCAACATAATATTCTAGTAAGTTGATAATAATATTTTGGGATTGGCACCAAATTAAATCTATATTTGATCCATAGTTTATCTGAATTGTCCAAGATAGATTTCATCTCTTTTTCTTTATATTAAATTGATTTCCATCCCATTCGTATCTGCGTCTGGGGGTTGGAGTGGAGCTCCACAAAGAGAAATAAGTGTTCTCAAATAATATAATTTTTGAACACAAAGGCATGTGTATATTAAAATGTTTAAAAGACATTTCCTTAGACCAGCTACCTATTGGAATCCCTAAATTTTGGGTAAGGCTGAAAGTTGTTAGATAGATTCACTCAGAATCCCTGAAAATTAGGTTTGGATCAAATAACTGCCAAGAGAGTGAACTACTGATTAAAATGTTATACCTAGTGATTTATCAATGGTTTTTCTATCAACTAAAAGGCAGAGGAGATCAAATGTAATTCTACTGGGACCAGTCCTTGGTTGGCACACTGTTACAGTTTGAGTCATGATTAATTAGATAGGATGGAATATATTCATTCAATTTGCAGATTGGTTAGTTGGCTAGGACCTTATATAACTGCATTAATAATCAGAAAGACTGTTTTGCTATAAACATACTCACTGTTCTGTTTCTAATATAAGCAAAATGTAGGAAACAATAAAAGCATTGCTACAAATGTCTTTAAACTGCTGGCAAAACTGGATTTTGCCGAATATTCAGTAAGTACATGGTGCTATAAAGTAATTGGCCAAGACTTGAAGGCTACTTCACAATGGATGTGTCTCAGTGTATGAGGGTTGATGTTACACTAGTATATCATTACAGTATCACATTTCTGGGTATATGTGTGGAGAATATGTTTATATACCCAGTGCTTTATAAGGAAGAAGCTTAGAGTAAATCATGTCATTACAAGTATACTTAAAATTAAACTTAAGAAAAAATATTTTGAAGAAAATTTCAGCTGAATTTTTGGTCTTACATGAAACAAGATAGGCTGTGTGCATCCGATAGGTTATTCATAAACTGCTGTAGGTCAACACTCAGTGGTTCCTAAGGTACTGTATAAAAATCAACATCTTTGATTTTTCCAATTATTTCAACTTGATTTTTTGATAGAGTGAACAGCATGAAATTGAAGGAGGAGGCAGGGAAGACAGCATGACTTAACTCTAGGGAAGGTTTTGTAGTATAAATTGCATGGCATACTAATCAAAAGATTTTGAAGTTCAAGCAACTATTTAGGATGAATGAGAGATGACTTCTGGAATGGTAGAGTGACAAGCTTTGTAGACCTTCTGCCCAATGAAACAACCATAACTGATGAAAATTACTAAAAAAGAAAAAGTAAAATCTTTTGAAATTGTTCTAAGGGCATACCTTTATAAATGTGCTCAGATGAAATACATTTATACTAGAAGAATAAATGAAGAAACATTTATTCAAGAAAATCAACTCTATCTCAGTATGAACAGCAGTAGTTTGTGACATTTGAGCCCCAACTTGCTTACTCCTTTACCACTCCCACTTCAGCATGATGGAATCTGCACTCCAAGTGATTGCAGCCAAGAACAAATGCAGGGTTCCCTTTTCCTCCAGCTTCCAGTTGAGGGCTGTGCTATTTCCCTGGAAGATGTAGGTCACCAGGATTTCTCATTTCCTCCCCAGGTCCATGTTGCAGAGGCTATATTCCCAGAAAGAGTGGCTGATGGGCCTAGGGTTTACTTTCCTTAGCCATCCTCCATTCATAGGGTAAAAGCTCTACCCCCAGGCATGGCAGGCCTAGAATACTGGGCCCCTCGTTGTCCTCATCTAGTCTTGCTTGTAAGGTGGAGGTTATACACTGGGAGAAGCAAGCTAAGAAGATCAGAGGCTGCTGCCCTAGCCTAATACCCTGATAATGAGGCAGGGGTATCATTTGAAGGAAATGGGTCACTCTCTCAACCCCTCATTTTAGAGCAGTGATGCAGAGGTATTGCCCACAGACAGAAAAGATCTCAAAAGCAGAGAGCTCCAAGCTCTTCCCAAAGGAACTGAATATTTGAAACAGAGTGTGGGAAAGATCATGCCTAGATTTAAAATGTGTAATAACATAATAATAGTACAAAAAAAGAGGAAGTGTGAATAGAGGTATATAACAAAACCATTTATACATCTTACTGGAATTAAATTAACATAATCTGAAGTACAATTGCAATCGCTATAAATGTACCTGCTAATTTGAGGAGATAGCAGATTATACTTTGAAAAGAGAATTAGGTTTGAGATTTCTTTGATTGGAATTCTTCATGCATGGAGATAAACTATACAGAAAGTCATTTTAACTTAGTTGTAAGAATAACCAAATGGTAAAATAGCAGTGATATACTTTGTAGACTTTCTCATAGTCTGTGTACACCTATAGACTTTCACATAGTGCTGTGGGACACATGGTAAAGGGAAAAGCAGCCAGAGGGCTTTTTAGGACAATAATATCAAGGGGCGGTGGAGCTATGTGCAAGAATGTTGTTAGAGGGGACAGAAGGATGGTAAGGGAGGGAGTCTAAGACTAAACTGACCATTTTGGGGGATGCTATAAATTTTTCACACTTTTAGTATGGCCCCAGGATTTTTATTTTCCCTCTGAAGTGTGATGATCAACATCAGGGAATGGTAGATACGGAACTTTGGGAAAGGAGACGTCACCCTGGACTTGGGGAGGCCAACCAACACAAACACATAGTAAGGCTGCCCCCCCCCCGGGTCCTCCAGAGAGGGAAGAGAGTGCATGCTGCCGGCTGGGGGGATACTGGAACAGGCCAACAGAATGCTTTGCCAAGGTTCGCAAATCAAGATTGAATTTCGGCTGAATTTCCAGGAAATCTGAGCCAAATTGTGAAGGGACCTGGGCTGTATGGAATGTCAGGTAGGAGACATGAGAAGATCATTTAATTCAGGATTCGTCATTTGATCCAAAACTGTGAAGTGGGGGAAGCCTAAGAATATAAATTCATGAGAACCCCTCCCAAGTAAAATTTTTCCACTATCTGCTTTATTGATCTAGGGCTCTGCAGGATGTTATTCTTGAATGTAGAAGGCCTAGGCCTGTGAGTTCACCTAGAATGCAAAGAACACCACCATACTTTCTTTGTAATGTTTGATTGTAAAGAAAAATTCATTTTATTATTGAAGTCACTGTTAGAAAGTTGGAGATGGTATGGAATTTTTTTGCAGGTAATTTTTGAACAAAGGGAACTTTTCACCCCGACTTCCTCAGTTTTCTATCATGGAGACTGAAGGAGGAATAAATTGATGCCATCTGGAAGTAACTTTAGTTCTTTTCTTTTTAGAACTTCTTACTTACATTTTGCAAAGCCATTAGGAAATCACATTTATTTAAGTGTTTTACAAATATGGCGTGCTTTAAAAAAATCTTTATGCTCCAATCTTTATGCTTTTTTCCAATTTCTTCAATTTGGAAAACAAAGTTATTGGATTAGATAATCTTTAAAGTTACCTCCACTCTACCATCATCTTTAAATTGCTTAGATTATATATATCCACCTACAGGTAGGACGAAGTGTGTATATTCAAATAGAAAGACAAGAGCTACCAAATTTATGCTGTAAATAAAATGAATATTCCTATTGCTTATGGATACTACTTATTATTAAATAATATTCCAATTATGAGTGTGTATTGGAGTATGTGTTTGTGTGTACACGTGCGTGTTTTCCTATTGGAACTAAATCATCATCTTCAACTGAGGAAGTGACTCTTCATTCCATGAACAATTCAGAAGTGTTAAGTTAGTTACCAAGTGAGTAAACGTCCTTAGCTGATTTGCGGCTGTATAACTGCAGCTCTGTTCTTTTTCTCACGCTGGAGCAGTTTGGTTCAGGTCTTGCTTAGTGAACCTCTTCTTAATCTAAAAGAAATTATGTAGCGTGTCATTTCATTTTTCTCTGCCATTTCTTTCATTTGTTTCATAAGAAAAAATGAAATTTACCTGGAATATGGAAAAGAAACAAGCCTTATAAAGTGCAACCTCTGTGGAAAAGAATTTGGAGATTCCTCAAAGAGCTAAAAATAGAATTACCATTTAATCCAGCAATAGCTTTATTAGGCATCTACCCAAAAGAGCATAAGACATTCTATGATAAAGACATCTGCACCCGAATGTTTATGGCAGCACAATCCACTATCGCTAGGTCGTGGAAACAACCCAAGTGACCGTCAATTCATGAGTGGATTGTTAAAATTTGGTATATGTTTACAATGGAATATTACTCAATTTTAAGAAACGACAGTGAGCTAGCACCACTTATATTATCCTGGATTAAGCTTGAGCCCATTATTCGAAGTGAGGTGACACAAGACCCCAAGAATGGGCCCCACATAGACTTGCCATCAAACTGGTACTGACTGATTAACACTACGGTCCTCAGATGGTGGTGATGTTCACTAGGGATTTGGGGGGTGGAGGGTAGACCCATATCTGAGGGATGGGGTGAGAACTGTGGAGGGGAGGGAAATGCTTGAAATGTAGTTGGGGAAGGGAATTAGGGGTCTCAAAAAGGGGAGGGAATTCCCCTAAAATTGATTTATGTGAATAGCTGTACAACTTGGTCAATTTACTAATAATCATTGAATTGTACACTTAAAATGGAGTAAAGACATGATATGTAAAAAAAAAAAAAATAAATGAATTTAAAAAAAAAGAGATGCCAATGCTTTGCATAAAATATTAATATAGAAGGTAGGAAAAGGAAGTATTGTAGGACTTCAGGAATGGCCATTTTTCTTTGAATGAGTACTAGGTAAAATGTAGATTTGACCAAAAAGTGATGTATAGAAGTTTATTTTTCTATTATCATTAAAACCCAAGTCTATCTATTACTATTGAAGAGATATGATATCCTTATAGATGGTCATAGCTTGAATTCTTCCTTTAGCTGCATTTGGGATCTGACAGTGTTGAGAAAAGAATTAGAATGATCTAGTACAAATCACTATCTTAGAATACCCTTTCCTCACCTTTTCTTACAAAGTGAATCTTTCCAGTTTTTTAAGGTCCAACCTAAGTGTCACTTTATGAAACCTTCTCTGCTCCTCCAATACTCTTCTCTATGATTCCATAGCACTTCTAACAGACTTATAGCTCACGTCTTGGTGCTATAGTTATTGTGGTAGCCATTAGTGTTATTTCCCAAATACTTCCAATTTCCTTTCTTTCAGAATAGGATTGACTTTTTGACCCTCAGTGGTTAGGGGTGATGTCACAAGTTCTGACCAATGAATTGTAAGTGGAAGTCCATGTACCACTTCCATGATAGAGCATTTAAGAGAGCCTCATTTCCCTTTGCTGTGGCAAGTTGGTAATATTCCAGAAAGTGTTTAGGGACCTCCATCTGAAGGGGCAATTGACTGGGGTTGCTTTGTGAGCCTTTGTGTCTACCACCCACTGATATGTTACTTAGTGCTATTGGTAGTAATGCCCATAAGTGGTTTGAGGTCAATCTGTAACAATTTGGATCCCACCAATTTGATTGTTTTCTTCATTAAGGTGGTACATGTGAGAGTGGTAGGAGGCAGCACAGAGCACAGGTAGAGAGGTCATTCAGACCTGGGTTTGAAACTCAGTTCCACCATTTATTGGCTATATAACCATGATAAAGTTTCTGAAGGTCTTTAAAACCTCGTTTTTAATCTTTAAAATGAGATTGAGAATTTCTATTCTAAAGGATTGCAGTGAGAATCAAATAAGGTATAACTGTGTTAGTCCACTGCCAGGTATCTATGGCAACCATGGAGGACCACCTACATCCATGGGACCAACTTGCCTGAGGGCTTTTGCTATCTGAGTCTTTGGGGAATGTCCTGGGATACACAGAGATTTTTATGGTACTAATTCTCTGTGGTTCTTAAGGGAAACTGTAAGGTTCAAGATTTAAACCATAAAGTGGTTAAACAAAGGGTTTAGCAATCTTTTATGCTCTCAATTTTACATAAATAGTATTACTTAATTTTTTTTCTCCATATGATTTAAGTAATTACATTTTTATGCTTAAAAAATACTTAATTTAGACTTGGACAGAAGTATTAGGCTTGGACAATAGAATTAGGTATCTGATGTGTGACGTAAGATAGCAAAATTAGTGCAACCTCTGTGGAAAAGAATTTGGAGATTCCTCAAAGAGCTAAAAATAGAAATACCATTTGCTCTAGCAATAGCATTATTAGGCATCTACCCAAAAGAGCATAAGACATTCTATAATAAAGACATCTGCACCCGAATGTTTATGGCAGCACAATTCAGTATCACGAGGTCGTGGAAGCAACCCAAGTGCCCGTCAATTCATGAGTGGATTGTTAAAATTTGGTATATGTTTACAATGGAATATTACTCAATTTTAAGAAACGACAGTGAGTTAGCACCACTATTATCCTGGATTGAGCTTGAGCCCATTATTCGAAGTGAGGTGACACAAGATCGGAAGAATGGGCTCCACATGTACTCGCCATGAAATTGGTACTGACTAACACTACGGTGCTCAAATGGTGGTGGTGTTCACCAGGGTTTCAGGAGTTGGCAGGGTTGACCCACATCTCAGGGATGCGGGGAGAATCGTGGAGGGGAGGGTCATGCTTGAATTTTAGTTGGGGATGGGAATTAGGGATCTCAATAGGGGGAAGGAAATGTTCTAAAATTGATTTGTGTGAATAGCTGTACAACTTAGTAAATTTACTAATAATCATTTAATTGTACACTTAAAATGAATTAGTTGCATGGTATGTAAATTATACTTCAATAAAGTTGTTTAAAAAAATCTCTGTATATTAAGAAGACATACTATTTATTGTTGCTATTTTTCTGACACTCTCACTAAACTATACAACTTAGATATAGAATCAAAGATGTTAATATTTATAACTCAAAATGGCATCACGAATAATCTGATTCACTACTTTTATTTCACACATGAAGAAATTGCAACCTCATTGGTTTATGGGATTATTAGAGTTAAACCACCAAGATTCTTGAATCAGTGATTTTGCCGTAACGTTATACTGCTCTAGACTTGATGCTTTGGTTATTGTTTACCAAGGGCTGCTGCATTCTTAATATCAATTTACTCTTTTATGAGAAATCTCCAGAAGTACAAAAGGAAAAGTGATGACCAAAATAATCTTTATTTACCTTTACTGAATCTCACACCATTTCAATTAATTTATTCCGTTGATTCATTCATCCTAGCATACTCAGAATTTAAATCTCATTCATAGTAAGTTGGCATACCCTATGTACTCTCATTTTTCGAAGTTTTACAATGCATTTTACATTCTGCTACCTAAGTCGTGTTCTTGTGTATGTGTCCATAACCCTAGGACATCAATTATTGAAACTCCCTCAAATTATTTACCAATAACTCTATTTAGATCAAATTATAGTATTTAGACATTAAGTAACTTGATTATTACTTAAAATTACATGTCATTTCTTCCTCTCCTCATTCCTTCTCTTCCTTCTCCCTTTCCTTCTCCCTTTCTTTCCTTCCTTCCTTCCTGCTTGCCTGCTTTTCTTCCTCCCTCTCTTCCTACCTTTCTTTCTCTCTCCCTCCCTCCCTCTCCAAAATATTTATTTAGCACGTACAGTGTCAGACAAATTTCCAGAGTTCAGAAATACAACGGTGAAGATGGAATACAGTGGTCACAAGGAACCTGACCTCAGAGAAGAGATGTCTCTTCTCTTGCATTAAGCATGCAAATATAATAAAGAGTGATCAATGTTACAGGTGGGAATACTAATATGGGTAAACTTTTCAGGGGGAATATTGCAATTTCTGATTATTTTAAATAAAATAGTTACAAAGTGATTTTTAGCAGAATGCTTCAAGCAGCAGTGACTAATAATATTTACATGTTCTCTTCCTGCATTTGGCTTCAGGCACCATTATTATATTCTATCTACTCCTTTTAGTTCTCCCTGCCTTTCTCTCTCCATCAACAAAATTCTGTGCTATTGTTCACTGGCATAGAACCTGCAAAAAAGCAATTATAAATTATAGTGAAGAGCAGATATTTATATCTTGAAACATTCTAAAAGCCCATATTCTAGTACTCTTGGCTTTCTCTTTCTCTATCATGATTTTTATGTAACTTCTTGTTCACAAGTGAAGATGTGGTTGTAAATTTAAGTGAGCTGACTGCCGTGCTCAGTGGCTCACACCTATAATCCTAGCACTTTTGGAGTCCAAGGTGGGAAGATCACTTGAGGCCAGGAGTTCAATACCAGCCTAGACAGCATAGAAAGACCTCATTTCTATTTAAAAAAAAAAATTAGCTCAGCACGGTGAGCACACCTGTAGTCCCAGCCACTCAGGAGGCTGAGGCAGGAGGATGGCTTGAGCCCAGGAGTTCGAGGTTACAGCGAGCTATGATTGCACCACTGTACTCCAGCCTGGACAACAGAGAGAGAGAGAGACCCTGTCTCTCAAAGAAAAAATCTGTTGCTCTGGGGAAAAACAAGTTATGTACTTTAATAGTGTGTAATATCACATGAAATTTTTGCTCCACCTCAGAAACTGAGTTTGACTCTACCTCTTTTGTGTCTCCTACTTGTTAGTTGAGAACATTGTTTCTGTATGTAAATTGATTGTCAGTTATTAGTTTATTCCTAATTCACAACTCAAGAGCTGTGGGTTGTGAATTGGGTTCACAGAAGCCCACTGACAGAACAGCAAACCATTCAGGTAGAACTATCTGGTGCCCGATTCCTTCATGTTCTATGATATCAGATCACTCCATTGGCTTCAAATTCAATCTTATTTTTACATTTGGGATCCCTGCCTTCCTTGGAATGTTCTCAAGGTCTCCTCATGGGCACGTCTATTGTGGGCCCAATGGCTGCCCACCATGCCTCAGCTCACCTGTGCCCTGGCATCTGCTCCCATTTGCCAACCTAATCTGTCCCTGGTCTCTGACACCGAGTTCCATCAAATCTCACCGTCACCAAAAAGAGGCATTTCTTTTCTTATTGCCTCCCTTCCCCTGCTGCACTCAGGTTTACCATAGTAAATGTCTCTCCCTCCTAATGACTTCCTTCACCTGCTTAAGATCTGCAGAAAAGAACATCCCAGGGTGAAGCTTGCAGTCCAAGCTGCACTTTCACTGGGGAAGATAGAGTTTGCGTTTAGCTGATGTTGGAAAGGAAACTTTACTTTGGCCATTATTTCAACAGCTACACAATCCTAAAATCTTTAATCTTCCTTTCCCTTTGCTTCTTGGTTAGTTCAAGGCTCTGCACAACAATTTTACACATAGTTATCTCTTTACATCTTGGCAATGTGCATAGGCCAGAATAAAATGTGGCTCAGGTGGGATTTGCTGTTTTCTCCTATATTTAGCTAGGCAAGGCTTCAAGTAAGAAAGCAGTGCCACTATTCTGCATGAGAATGTTTAGATAAATAATTATTAAGGTTCTCACATGTAGCAGGCTAGCAGGCTGGTTTGTTCTGGAGGGTCCTTGAAACTTTTTTTTTTTTTTCCTGGTCACAGTCAATTTAGGCTGAACTGGCAAGTGACCAGATTGCCTCCACGAGGATTACAAATTATTAGTGTCATTGCCTCTTCCACTGTACAAATGGCTACAATGTTTGAATAGTAACCACTCAACCAGCCTTTCTAAATGTCCTTTAACTAAAGTGGGAGGATCATGTGAAGAGGACCATGTACGTTTGCTTTCAAGATCAGAATGTCCCTTCCAGGTTTTCTGAGCAAACTAATTTTGCTTTTACCCTACTCAATAGATAAGTAATTGCTGAAGAAGTCCTGTCTCAGAAAATTTCTGTGTGCTAATCCCAGCCACTGGTCCCCAGGAGCTTTACCAAGATGGACATTCTTTCCCTACACTTGAGTCCTAGGAAGGAGATAAGCTCTGCTGGACTTCAGTTGAGCTTCTCCTTATGACCAAGTGGCAATAAGACCCAGTGACAATCACTCCCTACTTGAATCTGTACTATATTGTCTTCAGTCTTCCAGCTGCCTTCCTCTGCCAAACTCAGTGTTCTCTGCCACTGAACCTTTCTCTTTGGTAGGTATTACAGACTATTGGGAAGAACAGGTGGAGTGAACTGAATTTTTTTTACCTTGTATGCAAAGTGAATTTTAGTGATGGAAAGCAGAGGATTATGTAATCAATGGTGGTCTGGGGTAGCCTAGTTGAGTTGGGGATATTGTGGCATTGGAAATGTATCCTAAAATATCTGCTCAAAACTGTTGCCTGAATATGGTCCAGAGAAAAGGCAGAGCTCTTCATTAGTGAATTTATGTTTTCTGGAAAAGAGAGAATTCTGGAATAAATGATCTTACCGGAAGGAGTCAGAATCATGCATTCAGGAATGCCAAGTTTATCATGGTTACTCTTCATTCACTATTTTTAGTTGCTATAAAAGTAGTGCAAAGATTTAAGTATATTCTGACATGAATAACTTACTACCTAAGGAACTATCCTACTTCTCTAAGATGGGTATAATATCCTAACGTGATCAGGATAAGAGATTTCTTTTAAAACATACATCCCTTATTTCAAGTCAGGTGTGCTCTTGAGTTCATTGTTAACAGATTGTGCAACTTGAGGTTTGTGATTTAATTTCCATGTTCCTTATTTCCATTTCCTGTAAAATGGACAAAACAATTCATGTATCTATATCAAAGTATGTAAAATGACTGCAGTATTGCATTCTTTATAAACATGTTCAAAATTTTGCCAGAAAGATTTTCCCTCAATTAAAATGGACAGTAGCATAATAATTATAGGATACTTGAGTAGTTATTTAATTCTTTAGTGGGGTGGATCTTGTTACAAATGCCTAAATCAAACAAAGACTTAAAAGAAAATGCCACATTTTCTAATAATAATGATTCTATTTAAAGTTCACCATTACTAATACATTGAGATATTGTGTGCATGTGTGATCTGGAATCCCTCAGCCAAGGGCTGGGAAATATCATTAATGATTAAGTGAAAATGAATCTCACCTTGGGAATGAAGGAAATAAGTACGTTGGAGAATAACTTCAACATTTGTGTATGGGTTTGGGGCAGGATTGCCTTCATGCTGTAATCGTTTAAAAAGGTTCTAACTGAAGTGGATAACTAATTTGTCCTGCAGGAAGCCTTCTCAGATTACTCTCTTTGCGTGCAGGACTGTTCCTACCCAACTTGAGGACTTCGTTGCTCAACACACACGCTCATCATCCAGCTGGAGCTGAGGTGAGTGGAATGAGGGAAGAATAAACGTGAGAGCTCTGTGTTTTCAGACAGTTCTTATGCTTCTAGGAAAGTTAATTAGGAAGTGAAACCTGAAGCAGTTGACAATGTGCATTGTTGGCTACTAGGGCATGGTGACAAATAGCCCTGAAAAGTCTTCACTTTCTTTTGTAAACAGAAAGGTAAGGAATTTGTACAAAAATGCACTGGTGAAGATCTGCTTTTCATCAGGGTCTAACCACATAGTAAACAACAGAAATAACTTGTTTTAATAAAGTGCGGTGTTGAAACGTTTATCAGCAAGTTCTTTCTACCAGCTTCAAAAGGTATATTTGGATAAGGGAAACCTTTGCCCAAAAGAACACAATCTGAAATTTAGTTATAACATTTTCTTCATGTCAAGTGAAGAAACTTAAGGGAAAAGTTTGACTTTCATGTAATTGTGAATTTATCTCTTATTAGGCTCACATATTGTGAATAAGCATTCACTTATTATTTAGGGGTAGATGTGGTTGGGGAAGAGGAGAGACACTGCAAAACCTTTGATCTGGAATGGTTTAATGAATTCTATCATTTAAAGGGTCTGCTTCCTTCCTCTTTCTCTGGATGGAAATGTACTGAGTTTCATGAGAAGAACCTTTCAAAATGCAAAAATGTAGTTTTATGATGAGAAAATATAACAAAAACCAGACTGATCTGATAGAAAGTGTAGGTAAAGCTGGGAGCCTGACCCAAGGACAGTGGTAAAGTGTTCGAGATGTAAAACTTAAGGAAGTGGGACTGGGCAATCCAAGCAGACAAATTTGAAATGAAGGAGAAAGGAAGAGAAGAAGGGAAGAACTGGCATTAACGTAATAGTTTCCAGCTTAGGCACACATTCTGAGACCTGCAACAATTGCAAAGAAGCAAATGCAATTGTTTTTCAATCCAGTAGGATATGTTGAAGTCTCAGTCTCTCTCTTCCAAGTAAGGAGAAGAACTTCCTAGAAAGGCTCTGTAGTTCTGTCTAATAGAATGTCCTGAGATGATGGAAATGATCTTCCATGCTGCCTAAGGCTGTGGCCGCTAGCTACATGTGGCCACTGAACGCTTGAAATGTGGATGGTGTGGCTGAGTAACTGAACTCTGAATTTTATTTAATTTTATTTGTAATAGCTACTTGTGGTTAGTGGCTATCATATTGGACTACACAGCTAGACTTTACCTCTTCAGAGGGTGGTACATCATGAACAGTGATGGACCTCGCCCTACATAAGAAAGGACAATTTTGAGAAAATTTCAGGGTTCCTCTGAAGAAGGAAAACTTCTTGTCCTAACTCTGTGACTGTACCAAGCCAGTCAATTTCCACTAATTCAAATATTCCCTAATTGTAAATATTTCATACTTTGTTCACGCCCTGTATGTACTCAGGATAGGTGGTAGACCAAATCCACCCTTGCACAGACTGACTGCATAGGCCAAAGGAAGAGAGAGGGAGAAGTTCTGGGAGAAAATTAAAGCGTATGCTTCTTAAACTGAATTAAATAGAATCTCTGAATTTCCACCTACCTTGACTTTTGGATGACTATTGAATTGCCCAGCTTTCACAAAGAGTAGAATTTGTTGAATATAAAAATCTAGTTTTTTTTTGCCATGGGAATTTGTTAAAGATCTGTTACAATATGTTATTATGGTTGATTTTCATCATGGATTTATTTTTGTTGATGTTATTGACAGAATGTCTGCTCTTTGGTCCCTGAACAATCCAAGAAACAGTGTTTCTGTACAAATAAATATTAATATATTCACAAGTAGATATGTCTTGGTAAAGTGAAATGTTAGTAAAGGGACACTATATGTAAAAGGACCACAGGGGAAAGAGGAGGAAATGTATCTGGACTAAAGCCTTGGTGCAAGTATTGAATAACATCTAGGGATGATCTCTAAGTATTATTGGCAAAATGTTGTATGATGAGACTTAGGCAATGATTAAATTGCCATCCAATGTGGAGCCCAATCAAATGCTGAACTAGGATGCGATTATTATTTTTAGTTGGTAAGTAGATACTTGCAAGGTTTTTCACACCATCAGTGTAGTTCACTCTACCTTGACAAGATCAACCCACCAATCGATTCAGGCAGTTAGCCATCCATTCCTCCATTTCTTCACTGTCCTTTTCTTTGTTTTCTTTTTCAGCAACAATGGGTATGAGAGATTCAAGGATTATAGCACAGGAGCAGTGAGGAAAATTCTAGTTTCCATTTTGAAATGATTCTTTAGTCATTTGACCCCATTTTGTTTAGTACCAACCACTTAATCTCAATTCCTCTAACAGCAAATCCACGATTCATTAATACAACTGCAATTCTTGCTGTCAGTTTGTGAAACAAAATGTTATTGAAAATAAGAAGATTTTTCTGACTTGACCACTTTGTCCCTGGGTGCAATTGTATCCCCTCTAATCCCTGTTCGGAACTCTCTTCATACTTTTTTATTATCTATTTCTTATTCTACAAAGGCAGGAATTATGTTTGCCTTATTCAGTGTAGTGTCCCTACTACTCAGACCATGATTAAAAAATAATAGCTACTAAATAAATTATTAAATGTTTTTGAAGCACAAATATCTTCCTATTCTTCTGTAACCTTTTGGAGTGGCTGTATTGTTTAGTAGTGTGATTGACTCATGTCTGCTTATGAATGTATCTACACTCAGATTTTATATGTTATATAAATTCCTGGTGAAGTATTACGTATTTTATACATTCAACTTGAAAGAATATCTGGGGTTCTGAAAAGGCATCTTCAACTACTTCTTTGCAAAGAGTTTTTATAAAATGTGACATTCAACATTTTTTGTCAGATGATTGTGTTCCTACTGTCTAAGAGTCTCTGTGTCCTTTCCTAATTTCCATCGAACTGCTGGGGTCCAAACAAAAGAGGCAAGCTGAACTTGTGACATTTATCAACTAATGAATCAATAGCCAACAGGTCTTGATTTCCTCATATGTGCAAGTGCCTGGTCCACGTGATTTGATGTTGTGCCTGCCTTTGAACCAAGGGCCGTGTTATTATGCTATAGAAGTGCAAATCCCTGTGCCTCCCTTTTCAACGCACCTGTTTGGTTTAAAAACAAATATTAGATCCACATTTTATAGAGAATAGAAATTTTCTCCACTTTTAATGGCTTCCAAAATGTCTGGAGAATTTCATAGTATTAGTGAATATCATGAAAGAGAATAGGAAGTAAAAAAAAAGTGAGAAAATGAAACTTTTACTGCTTCAAAAACAGTGGCAATTTCCCTGAAGTGGTAAATGGACCATCTGTGTGCTCTGGCACCAGAAAATGTATAATTTCTTTTAAAGTACCAGGTACATATCTATCCTTTTAAATGTCTATCTGGAATAATGTGTGTATTGTTGTATGAAAATGAAGCAGGAAGACAGAGTGGACTTTTTAAACGCAATGTGCCTATTTACTTCAAAGCTATTATTCTTCTTGTCAACAAGAATAAAATTTATTAACTTAGGTAAATATAAGGAGTCAGGCATTTTCTTGCAATAAGGAGGGTAAGTAGATCACACCTTGAAAATCTGTCTGCTCCCATTTGGAAAAGCACTGCCTTCAATCCTGAACGTTTTATTTGAAATACCACAGACACTGCAGTGGGAAAGGGGAAGCTTAAGTTGTGACGGAGCCCGCTTACCCTTCCAGCAGTCCTGGGATTTGTGTCTTTGGGAACACCCAAGACCCACCAATAGTTTTTGTAGGTGTTTAGCAGGAAACTGAATCAAGGGAAATAATTTGTTACGGCCTCTGGCTTGTTTCAATTCCTTCCTTCTTTCCAGGTATTGGTTGACTATTTATGAGGTTTATAAAAATACAGAAATCAGAGAGGAGACAGTTATCAGAGATGATGGAATAGAGATATACCCCGTGACATTTTAGCAACATCCACCCTTCTGGAATCTTCTGCCCTTCCTCTTCAGGCAGCCTGACCAGGTACAGGCCAGCATTACATGAGTTTTGGGAGAGGGTCAGGGCCTTTTGCACCTCTGTCCCTTCCCATTTGTTTTTCCCTCAGCCTGGAAACACTACTCACTAGGCTGATTTCTACTTAGCCTTCATATTTCAGCTTAAATATTTCCTGACCACAGGAATTGTTTGTCCTTTGACTTGATTTATAGTATATGTATTTACCTCTAAAAGAGATTTGTAAAAATTGGAATTTTGAAGTTGGACCGGAGAGAAATTATTGTTACTTGTGACCAAACTCAAAAGTTAGCTGTTAATTTATTATTGATTTTTAAAAATCATCTCTCTGCTTCTGAATGACATTTAAGATGCTATAATTTTTTTTTCTATTTTAATAATGGCTCTTCCTTATCTCTGGTATTGAATTTCTTCTCTTTACATTGTGATGATTTCTTTTATTCTACTTTATCTCAGTTTTCATCATTTTAGCTTAGTTGCTTGATAGGTTATCATTTAACTCTATTATTTTTTTCTTTTCACATTTTCATTGCAAATATATGCACTAAAAAGTGCATGAAATTTACAAATACACTTTAGCAACTCTTTATAGAACTAACATCTGTGT
This sequence comes from Lepilemur ruficaudatus, assembly GCA_963574885.1. NCBI lineage: Eukaryota > Metazoa > Chordata > Mammalia > Primates > Lepilemuridae > Lepilemur > Lepilemur ruficaudatus. Next base: position 9,544 of record CAUYRT010035301.1, on the reverse strand, counting down.
AACCACCAGCCACTTCTTGAAGTAACTGTTATCTTTACTTTTTAAAAATGATTCTTTTCTTTACCATCTATTTATGTATACTTCAATGGTATAATTTGGTTTTGCTTGTTCTTGAAATTTACATACATGGAACAATGCTGTATGTATTTCTTGTGGCTTACTTCTTTCATTCAATGTCACAGTTTTTGCATGTATTTGTAGATCGTTTCCAAAATTTATCCATTCTGTTAAGGGAATAATATTTGGGCTGCTTTCAGATGCATATTTTTGGGTATATATATCCCAATGTACATGTACATGGGTTCCTCTTGGATATTTATGCTTAATTTTGTTGAATTTATGGGGTAGGTGATCCAATAATTTTACTGGATAATAACAAATTGTTTTTTCAAAGTAGTTGAACCATTGAACACTTGCACCAGCAATATATAAGAGTTTTCATTGCTCTGCATTTTTGCCAATGTGCCAATGTTTGATATTAGTAGACTTTTATATTTTTGTCCTTTTAATTTGTATATCCCTGATAACTAAATAGATTTCATGTCTTTTTAATATGTTTATTTTCCATTTGTAGGTCTTCTTTTGTTTAGCTGTTTGTCCATTTTTCCCCTTGGGTTGTCTGCTTTTTTCTCATTTATTTGATGAGGTCTTTATGTGATAGTGTATTGGGAGTGGGGAGGGGTCTGTTCCATGCAGTCATTTAGAGAGCCAGGCTCCTTCCAACCAGTGTTCCATCACTTCCTGGGACCTTGGAGTCCTCCACCAGATCCTTCACATTTGGCCAGCAAATGAGGGAAGAGAGACATGACACGGACGGAGGAGGATCATGTGGGAAGTTTTATAAAAATCAGGCCTATGTATCAGAGCTGTACATCAGTCACTTCTGCCCACATTCCAACGGCCAGACACCAGTTATATGGTCCCTGGGGAATACAAGTGAGGTTAGGGAATGTGCTCAGAGTGTCCACAATTAAAAGAACATTGGGTTCAGTGAACCCAAAGCACTGTCTACCATATATCTCATGACTGGGATGACATTCCCCTATACAATTTTCTAAAAACTTTATAGTTTTTCATTTTATATTCAAATATTTAGCCAATTTGGAGTTGATTTTTGTATATGGTGGGAAGTAGGCTTCCAATTTCATTTTTAAAAATTTAGATGCCCAATTGTTTCAGTATCATCTTTAAAAATCTGTCCTTTCCCTTGATCTGTAGTGTCTTCTGTCATAGATCAAGAGTCAGTATTTAGGTCTATTTCTGCACTCTTTATTCTGTCTTGTTACTATATAGATCTTTGCAGTGTCAATACTACACATATCACATTGTTTGCGTATACAATTCCCTTTTAAAATAAGAACCTGAGGGACAAGTGTCTGTCTATAACCGCCCCACTCAGGTCTTGAACAGGTATTTAACTGTTGTCTGTCTCATGTCTTTACAATGGAGAGAATAGTAGACTAGTAAGATGGCTGATTGGTTAAGTTTAATTTATGGCCAACAAACATATGAAAAAATATTCAACATCATCAGGGAAATGCCAATCAAAACCACAATGAGATATCACCTCGCTCCAGTGAGAATGGACTTTTATCCCCTAAAATTGTATTATGTGAATAGCTGTACAACTTGGTCAATTTACTAATAATCATTTAATTGTACACTTAAAATGGAGTTAAGACATGATATGTAAAAAATAAAAAATAAAGTTTATCTTCTAATAAAAAAAAAAGTCCCAAAACAACAAATGCTGGTGTGGATGCAGGGAGATAGGAACACTCATACAATGCTGGTGGGACTGCAAACTAGTACAACCTCTATGGAATATAGTATGGAGATACCTCAAAGAGCTAAATCATTTCTTAGCCTCTTTCTGCTACATTACTGATTGTGTTCACTGGGGAAAATTGTGTAACATGAGGCACATTTTCTTACAGGAACTTTTGCTTTGTTTATTTTCCTACCCATTTTATGTCTTTCCCCTTTCTACTGCTTTTTATTTTCTGGAGGTTTTGTTTCTCTTAAGAATTTGAACAGCATTCATTTATATAGAACAATCTTCAGCCCTCTTTACTGAAAATCCCTTTCCACTATTTTCTCAGTTGGTTTCCTTTCCTTTTTGTTTTTAATGAAAAAAAAAAACCTTGGGTCTTTTTGCTTTTATATCTTTGAAGAGTCCCCTATGAATCCACAGAATCTATGTCTTGATGCTTGCATTCTTTTTTATTTTTCAATGAAACTATAGCTTATTTCTTCTTTGTGCAGTTGTAACTCTCTTCTACACTCATGCATTTTTATTGCTTCCTCCCCACCCCAGTGGTTCCCCACCTGTTCCCTCATGAGCCATGAGTGGCTCACAAAGCTGTTTCAGGTGGCCTGTAATCTGCCAGTCAGCTCACCGCTCCTGCCTTCACAAGCAAAGTGGGTCACCAATGAGGCCTTCTCATGCTTCCCAGCAATGGTAGGGCCAATACCCACCTCCTCCACAGTTCCCCCACCCACCATGGAAATAAACCTTCTTTCAAGTTTATGACTCATAACATTATAAATGGAGCATATCAGAGTAATTTGAATAATGAAAAAGAATACCCTACCAAGTCACACCATACCTATAGGAAGTCCAGATTTCCTTAAGACTTGTGAACCGAGTATGACTTTTACATAGTCACGAACTCAAAATTACATTGCAAAATGTAATGGCTTTATTTATCTAGAATTAGACTCAACCTAGATTTAAAAACCTACCTTAGCTGGATAGTTACAGAAAATTTGCCAGCTCCAGAAAAATTCACTAGGCCCTCAACCAACAGTTTGTTGATTGCAGAAAATGACTGTTTTATTAGTTTTCTTGCGAAAGATAAACATACTCAGGTGCAAACGATGGGAATGTTGAGGCAGTGGAGCTTTAGTAGAAGACAGGGAAGTAAATGAGGATCTGGGCACAAGGAGAGATGCAGAATAGCCCAGCAGTGATGTCCAGTCCTCTGAGATTTTGTGAAGGAAGAATCCATGGGACTTGGTGTGACTGACTTTGTCATAGGTGATGGATTTGAAAAGAGCCAAACCAGCTGCAAGGTTTGAAGCCCAGAAACCATTCAAAAAATGGTGGTGCTAAAATAGAGGCTTTGAAAAAGGAGCTGTCTGGGGCAACTTTTGGTTTGCTTTTTGACTTCCTTTAGGCAATTTGAAATTGGGGCTAAAATCAGTTAAAGCGTGGAGTTTGCAGATGTGGCTTCAGGTGTCACCAGGACATTGTCTTGCTTGAGTTTTAAGAGTGCGTGAAGTAGGTGAGGTGCAAGAGAGGAGGAGTAGTTGCATGGGAATCTTAGTATTAGAATCTTAGAATTTTGAGATAATTTGATTCAACCCACTTTACCTGTAGATAAGAAAATGAGACCTAGAAGTTTTAAGTGAAAAGAAAAAAAATCAGTGAAAGAGACTGAAAACTAGCAATGAGAGGTGTGTCAAAAGTCAGAGAGTTCCAATATTACAGAAGCAAAGAACAAGAGTTGCAGGTACATCAGAGAAGAACTTGAAAAAAACTCACACTGTCTGAGTCAAATCCCATAGGTTCAAGGTGGTACTAGGCATTTTTTACACACATTAGCCCACTTAATTCTTTTTTTTATATTTCAAATATTTATTGTTATAAAAAGATATACATGGTTCATTGAGTACAAAAGCAATTTCCCAACTGAGCATATAATTCCAGTTTTATGAATATACACTGTTATCTTCTATATTACATCTATATACATACTGAAACATCTCTGGAAGATTATATGCTAAAGCATCATAACGGATATTTCTTAATTTACATACATATCATGCTTTTACTCCATTTTAAGTGTACAATTAAATGATTATTAGTAAATTTACCAAGTTGTACAGCTATTCACATAAATCAATTTTAGAGGATTTCCTTCCCCCTACTGAGACCCCTAATACCCTTCCCGAACTACATTTCAAGCATGCCCCTCCCCTTCACAGTGCCCACCACATCCCTCAGATGTGGGTCTACCCCCCTCTCCCCGAATCCCTAATGAACACCACCACCATTTGAGTACCATGGTGTTAATCAGTCAGTACCAATTTGATGGTGAGTACATGTGGGGCCCATTCTTCGGGTCTTGTGTCACCTCACTTTGAATAATGGGATTAAGCTTAATCCAGGATAATATAAGCGGTGCTAGCTCACTGTTGTTTCTTAAAATTGAGTAATATTCCATTGTAAACATATATCAAATTTTAATAATCCACTCATGAATTGATGGGCCCACTTAATTCTTACAGCATCCCTGCAATGTAAGATGTTACTGATGTTGTATGGTTAGTGAAACTGAGGCTAAGAGAGATTAAGTACCCTGCCCAAGATCATGCTTGTGAGTTGTAGAGATGGGATTTGACCTCATTTGCCTGACTCAATTGTAGAAAATTTTTAGGGTAGAAGAGCATGTGGGAGAGATATCTGGAGGGGTAAGGATGAATTTAGGAGATGTTTCTGGCACTCCCTAACATTAACCCCTCAAGGCAGATCCTTACATGGTTTGTATGCCCAACTGAGTCCTGAATATTTTACCACTGATTGAAAATTCTCAAGGTGAAAACTCTAAACACAGATGAACAAATTCCAGGTATGTAGTGGAGTCACAGAGGGCTGCTTAGTCCCGTTTGAGAGAAGGATTATATTGGTGATATATCTTCTTGGTCTAATTCCCTGAAAACTTAATTTTCGAACCCAGGCCTTTCCTGCCTAGTTTAGGAGATGTTTCTGGAATTCCCTAAAATTGTCTTCTTAGATCTCCAGGCTATACTTGGTGCATTCAAACTTTTACCCCCTGAATATTGAGAATCACATTTTATCGGCCTGAAGTCCCCAGGTCAACCCAGGTCCCCTGCTTACAAACGTTCCAAGGTGTGAATGCAATTTGGACACAGATAAGACCAGGGTTGTTTTTCATGGAGCAAACAATGACAGAAAGAGACAGACTATTTCAAGAAGCCATGAGTTTGGATGTGAGATTTCAGAGTGGCAATGAAGTAGAAGGTCTAGAAATACCAGACCAGGTACAAATTATTGGTTTGAAAAGTGTGGCTGAGGGGAAAGAATAGGCTAGTAGCTGCCAGGGTTGTTGAGAACTTGTCTTTTAGTTGTTGTTGCAGTTATTTACTTTTACATAGGGATTGGTGTGAGTGATGCCAGGAGAGCATCATGATTAACAAACAGCTGGAGCTCCAGAGTCAGGAACCCATGGGCTGGAATCCCAGGCTCTGCTCCTTAGTAGTTAGGTGTTTGGGGCATACTTCTTAACCATCAAAGTCCTTGCTGCTCCAAGTGTGATATATGGACCAACATTCACCTGTATTACTTAAAGCTTGTTAGAAATGCAGAATCTTGGTCCCTGACCCAGGTCTGTGTGTCTTGCAAAGATCCCTGGATGATTCATATGTACATTATAATACCATAAGCATGGCTCTAAGCCAGAGTGCCCTCATCTTCAAAATAGAGATGATGATGATGCCTACATCACAGAGCAGTTGTGAGTATGAAATGGCCTAATGCATGTCATGCACATAGTAAGTACTCAATAAATGTTTGATTATTGCTATTGTCATGATTGAGGTTGCAGATGTTGAAGAAGGAGAGAATAAGTTTGGCAAAATGGTTCCTTAGCAGGAGAGTAGAGATAAGCTTAGGGTGTAGCTGGAGAATTTAGGTCTTGGCACAAGCAGGACTGGCGTTTCCACAGGACCATCAGGGACGGGTGCTCCTGTCCCTAAACACTCTCTCTTCTTGCAGAAGGGCAATCTCTGAGCCCCAGCTCCAGTCCCTCAGCATCTTCAGTTTTTCCAATTCTCTCTGAAGTATTAAAATTCTAAAAATTATGAAGGCACTGTTTGAACACTCTTGAAGAAAGTAAATGAATTCACTAAAGACATTTAAATGAATTCAGCAATCAGACTTTAGTATTACATGTGGATAGAGGCACTGGTTTTTGACCTGGTACCCAAGTATAAATTAGTGCCAACCCTGAAATGCATGGTTTTTGTGAAGGAATAGACAGTAAAGATAATGTTATTTCTGTTGTTTCCATGACAACGGACATGCTTCATGGAATATATCCATCATGCATAGTCTTGAACCATCTGGTTTCTAAGTCCTTGGTGAAAACCCTCTAGGAATGAAGTGTAGGTAAACTTTAATCAGTTTTATAATTACTGTAGTCCTTGCAGAAATTATTTAACTTGATTTTGCAGCTGCTTTGACATAAGGCCCAGAGGTCTTATTAGGGTTTTTATGGCCACTTTTAAGGAGCAGTTTAAGAATCATTATTGTACTTTAGCAGCAGATGCCACTGTTTCTGTTTTAGGTTCTAAGACTAGGTCGTAGTGACATCACACAAAGATGGAGAAAGGTCAAAGTTATTTTTTCCAACTGGCTCTGTCAAATATAAAAATTAACCATACTTTGAGCTGGGTTTTATGTATTGGTAATGTATGTTTATGTTAGAGTTTCTGTCAAAACAGGGATTAAAGATAAATGTAGCTAATTAAAAGAACATTTGCTTAGAGCTCCTGGTAATAGATACCTCTTTGTGAGGTCTCGAGGTATGGCTTTCTTTAAGAACTGATGCAGTTTGTGTGACTCAAGAGGAGAGGAGACTCGATTTTCTGAAAATAAAACACAAGTTTAAGACCTATCCAGTGTGAGTTCTAAGGAAATAAACCAAGTAATTCTTAGGTAAAGTTTTCTATGTGGCAAGTTGTATAAAATGCACATATCTACCTTACTCGTGACCTTTCATGCCACCAAATAATGTTTCCTGGAAAAGTCTTTGTAGCAAATCTGCTTCTTCAGAAAGGAGTACCTCTTAGCTGCTACTGGATGAGTCAACATATTTCAAACTGAACCTAGATGATTAAAAATAAAACAAAAACTTTCAGAATAAAATTAAACAATTGTTGCCTTTTTTCCTTCCTTGATTCTACCAGGCAGTTGAACTTTCCCTGCTTGTAAATCTGTTCCTGGCATCTGTGTTTTCTTGTTTTTCTGTAGTGAGGGGAAAAAATGTGGGAACCAAAGGGTAATTTTTCCTGCCTTTCACCAGCCACCAAAGCTAATTGGATTTAAGGTCCACAAGTTAGATTCCTAGGAAATAGAAGGCATCTCATAACAGTGATGGTATCATTTCATTGATTTTAAGCCAGCTGTTTTTATGGTGTTTTGCAAAAGAACAGTTTCATCTATCAATTAAAATATTTAAATGTTAAAAATAAGATGTAGTAAAGTTTTCAAATAAACCACAATAGTTGCAAAATATTTTGATATTTGAAACTACTGTATGTTTGGGGGGCTAGGGACTATCAAAGTGATCTTCTAATCGCCAGAGTGAATCTAGAACTCATTTCTAACCCTTAATTGATGTAACTTAGGAAGTGCTATTTCTTGCATTTAAATATTTATTAGCTTCAAACCCTTTGCCAGGAAACACCCCACCTCACATATACCACAAAGTGCTATATAAAACTAGTGACTCTTTATATATATAAAGAGCTGCACCTTTTTAATAAGAGGCCCTTTAAAGATTAAGAGTTCCCAGACTTTTGGATATGAAATGTAAGTTATTGCCACAAAATTACTAGGAGATGTCTATTGTGAGTATAGTAATTCTACCACCAGAGGGCTCCATATTTTTTTCTTGAACATAGCCAGAGAGAAAGAAGAGATGAATCTTGGTAATAAAAAAAAAAATTCTTTCTCATTCACATGTTCAAGCCATACATACACCATAGTTTAAAGGCAAAAACATAGATTTCCATTTATCTATCTGAAGTTTAAAAAATATATAGGAAAAATTTTGCTTGTAGGTCTCTAGGACAGTTTTATTTCCTTTATGGAGATGAAGAAAAAATAATTAAAACATTTTATAGGCTCCTATCATTTTGTGTGTATGAAGTTGAGATTCTTATTTCCTTTACAAATTTTGAGGTCTCCCTGGGGGCAGGAAGAGTAAGGATAATGAAGATAGCGCTTTTGGCTAAGTCAGTTGACCTACTAGGAATTTCAGTAAACTGTAAAGGGTAAATAGTCGAATAGAGGATGCTGTAGAAGCTGACCTCATGGAAAGTCGTGGAGAACTCAGGTTCTTACAGAGGGAGGACTCTGTCCTCAGCCACAGGCAGAAGAAGGCACATCGAGTAGGGAAACCATGATCTACAGTTACAAAGAGCTTACAGTGATAGCTGGGAAATTGGATTCTTATGCAAGAATGAACAACACTGATTAAGAGCGTAGATATTGCAAATCATAAAAGTATTGTAATAAAATTTACATGTGAATATAAGTGACTAGAATTTACTGATACTGAATATCTAAAATATCTATTTATCTACTCATGTTTCTATTCATTTATCATCAATTGATCCTCACATTTTTTCCAAAAATGATTTAAAGTAGTTACTCCATTAAATTTTTTTCCAGTAAACTTACAGAGTTCTAAATATAGAATTCTGTTCATCAGCACGATCCAGTTTTAGAACATTTTCATCATCCCCAGAATTCCCTCCTGCCTGTTTGTATTCAATCTCTTCTATCCCCAGCCTGAGACAATTAGTTGTCTTCTTTCTGTTTCTTTTTGTCTTTTCCAGAGATTTCATATTCATATAATCATACAATATGTAGTTTTGTTGTGTCTGGTTCTTTCACTTAGTGTAATGTTTTTGAGGTTCATCTATTAATGTGGCATATATAAGTAGTTTGTTCCTTTATATTGTTGAGTAGTATTCCACTGCATTGCATTTTGTTTAAAAATATTTAAGTTGTTTCCAGTTTGGAGCTATTATGAATAATGCTGCTATAAACATTCATGTACAAGGCTTTGTGTCAACACACGTTTTTATTTTCTTGGGTAGATGATTCTTAGCTATATGGGAGTTATATACATAATTTTCCAATGTGGCTGTTCCATTTTACTGTTTCGTCATCAGTGTATGAGGGTTCCAGTTTCTCCACATCCTCACCTACTCCTGGTATTGTTAGTCTTTTTAATTATAGCCATTCTGGTGGTCATATAGTGGTATTTCATTGTGGTTTGAATTTGCATTTCCTTAATGACTAATAATGCTGTGAATTTTTATGCACCTAATGGCTACTTATATATCTTCTGTGGTGAAATATATTTTCAAATATTCTATTCATTTTTAATTGCATTTGTCTTCTTATTAAGTTGTAAGAATTCTTTATATATTCTGAATACAGGTCTTTTTCAGATGTATACTTTGTAAATATTTTCTCCTGTTCTGTGGCTTGTCTTTTCATTTTCTTATTTTATTTTATTTTATTTCAGGAAAATATGAGAGTACAAACATTTTGGTCACATTTTATATCTTTGCCTCTCCCTATCAAGGGTTAGTGGTATGCCCCTCCCCTCCACAATGCTCACTGCATCCTTCAGATTTGGGTCTACCCCCCCAACCCCTGGATCCCTGGTGAACACCACCACCATGTGAGCTCCATAGTGTTAATTAGTCAGTACCAATATGA